>JAOEHX010040256.1:0-10622 GCA_025448015.1 Bolborhynchus lineola | reverse complement strand
GAATTATTTACTGTCACTGGGTCATTTTACTCCTATGTTCCTTGAATTCCTACGAGAAAATATACCTTTCTGACTTTGATACAGAAAATTATTCCAAAGGAAATATATTCTTATAAATGGCTACAGGGTTAGGTATGGGATAGGTAGATTTTTTGCCTAGAACTCAAATGCAGTGCAAAAAGGAGATGGCAAGATGATAATTTCACATGACAGTGTTTAATCTCCTCCATCTTTCTCTAAACCGTTTCAAATGTTCTTTTAAAATGTTGAATGATTTGACACATAAATTAAATATGTAGTTAAACCCCTCACTTTCGAGAAAATCTTATGTCCTGGGTTCAGCAGTAGCAGTCATGTTTCTCCTTCTTAGTAGCTGGTGCAGTGCTGTGGTTTTGACTTTTAGCCTGGGATCAGAACTGATAACACCGATGTTTTTTAGTTACGGCTTAGAATATTTGGTTTGACCAAGGACTTTCTGAGTCTCATGGTCTGCCAGGGAGGAGGAGAAGCTATGAGGAAGCAGAAAAAGGACACCTGACCCAAACTAACCAAAGAGATATTCCATACCACAGCACTTCATGCCCAGGATGTAAAAGCTGGGGCAAGAACCTGGAAGAGTTCAGTTCACAGCTTGGTTGTCGGGGGGTGAGCAGTTGTATCCTCTTCCCTTGTATTTCCCTAGTCATTATTATTATTAGTGGTGACAGTAATGATTTGTGTTATACCTTAGTTACTGGGCTGTTCTTATCTCAACCTGTGGGAGTTACATTCTTTTGATCTTTCTCCCCATTCCCAACCCCTCAGAGTCGGGGGAAGAAAGAGGGGGGAATGAGTGAGCAAACTGCGTGATTTATGGCTTAAACCACAACACCTTATTTTCATTTACACCCTACAAATACTAGTTACTTTTTCTCAACACTTACAGTTTGCCTCTTCACTCAGTGCAGAATGAAATCTCTTTTCTTTCCCCTTGTTATTGCTAAGTTCCCCATATTTTAAGTGGGACACCTGATATAAGACTGTGTGGTGAATTGGTACTGCAGAAAGAAAAGAGTACAGAATTTATGTAACCTTCAGTTGTTTTACATGGATTTCCCTACATTTGTGTGGAAACAAGCCAAAGTGCCTCACAAACAGTGCCTATGCCAGGAATCATACTTTATTACGAAGTACAAAATGTATATCGCAAGCATGAGTTTATAAAGTACCAACAGCCTGAAATCAGCCCTTCAGAATATAGCTTACAACATAACTTTCCACACAGCAGATTAGCCTACAAGTTTGTTTTACAAAAATACAAAGAAGAAGAGTCTTCTGGACAATAGTCATGTGCTTCTATATTTGTGATATAGAAGTTCTGCTAATTTACACTGGCTGTAATGCATATGGAAGTTGAAACATCAGGCAGATAAATCTTTTCATGGTACCCTTGATATGAAAAATGTTTTTGCAAGAAATGTCTATGTACAATTACAAGATGCACTAAAACAAAAATAGTCACCCACCTTTGATAACTGTGAAAGCTTACAGAATGATTGTTACAACAACTTAACTGCTCTGAAAAAGATGAGGAAGATAACAGAGCAGCCCTAGCTTTCTCTTCCATCCTAGCTTAAAATTTAGGATGCATTCTACTTCTCCCTCATGCTTCATGACTTGGGGAAATCCAGCTAACTCACAGATAGGAACTATATTTGGCTAAATCAGTATTTTCTTTCTCTCCTATCAACATAATCTGTATGTGGTTCCTTTGAGGCACCTGAAACTGAGAGAGGTAGTCCAGAGATATAGAGCAGAGCTGAGGAATAAAGGCACAGTGAAAAAAGTAATGAAATTGCATTTTTGGCAGAAAAAGAAAAAAGAAAAAAAAAAAAAAGGGAAAAAATTCAACTGCAGGGAAGAATGAAACTTCACATATTGGTGAAGAAATATTTGAAAGGAGGTTAGTGGCAAAGGTTGTACAAAGGCCTCTTTATACGCCTGAAGTAAAAATGGAGAGTGAGAGAAGTAGCAAATGACACCTGCCTAATTGAAGTACTGGACTTCATGTACAAGTGGGTAATTTTTAATGCAGTTCAGTATTCAAATTGCAAGGTTGGCAGGGAAGGAACAGATTTTTACAAGATTAGGCTGGTTCACACTCAAAGCAGAGTTAACAGCAGAGACTAAAATAAACCTGACCTCACAGGTTATGTTTTATATCACTGAAATAATGTAATCAGCCAAAAAACCCAACAAAACTTTGGTTTAATTTCTTCATTTCAATATGTTCTTTTAACTCTGTTAAACTATAAAATGGAAGAGATTATATGCTTTATCTTCTATGGAAAATTTTACGATAGACAGCTCTTCCTAAGCTACCTTCAAATTGTAAAATATTTGGGTTCCCATCTAGTATCAATCAAAAGACAATTACACAGCTGTACATCTAAGAGCTCATAAAAAAACATCATACTTCAGGCATTTAGGTCCTCCTGAGAAACAGCTCTCTAAAGGGAATCACAAATTAGAGACTAGTACCCACAGAGATGCTAATAAGTCCACTAATGTTTCATATTTTAATGAGGGATCTGTAGAGAACCATTAAAACAAAACAAACAAACAAAACCAAAAAAAGAAAAAAAAAAAACCCACAGCAAAACCAAAACCCTCCAAAACCCTGCTAAAAATAATTGTGAAGCATAAAGACTAGTGAAACAGTAAATAGTTGAAAAGTCAGTCACAATATGCGATTTGAGTCTCCTGGTGAGCGTTACATGGTACTTTGCAGGTCAGGTGCGAGTCCAGATCTGTACACTCTGCCTCTCATTAGACTTCCCTAATTCATGCTTGTCACATGGTAATGCAACTAAAATAGCATAGTATGACTTCAGTCAGAACCAGCAGTAGCTTGCGAATGTCTGAATGTATATACAACCTTTGTTTTAACTAGTTACAGTCTGTTAAAAGGGGACTTTATATAGACAAACCCAAAGAAACCCTGTTAAAAATATTCTACGGCTATATACATGCTGCAAAGTGCAGGGAGTCACACAAATATTTGAACCATGCAGCGCAATGTAAGTCCCAGACCAGTGCTGTGGTCAGGGAGCCAAGTAATTTTGGGATGAATAAACAAAAGCAAAGATAGCAAATTGGAATAGGGAGGCAATTTTGTGGCCATCTGCAATGTTAGTTGTATTTGGTTTATGTGGAAAGGTTTTTGTAGAGCTGGGGCTGCAAGGGCAGCTTCTGTGAGAAGATGCCAGGAGTGTGGTGACCTGTGTGTGTCTTCCTGCATCTGAACATAAACTGGATGTTTTTCTGATAAATGTGTTTTAGTCATATCTACCATGAAAGTAAATCTACCATATATTTTAGTTAAACCAAAGCTATCAGGCCCAATACACAGTTTAAAGGCTTGTGGTACAGAGATGAGTTTGGGTGACACAATCTCACTTCTGACCTTGAATAAAATTTAAAAAAAAC
Organism: Bolborhynchus lineola; assembly: GCA_025448015.1. Lineage (NCBI taxonomy): Eukaryota > Metazoa > Chordata > Aves > Psittaciformes > Psittacidae > Bolborhynchus > Bolborhynchus lineola. Next base: position 7,154 of record JAOEHX010040256.1, on the reverse strand, counting down.
CCCAAAGCACAGTAGATTAATGCAAAACAGGGCACAAGATCTTAGAAGCTTTTCTTTGAAACTTCAAAGACTGTCCTCCTTACTCATGCTGAGATTCGATGGTCAAAAGGCTTGCACAGTGCAGGTCTATGACTTAATGGTGCCCAAAGCAACAACTCTGCAAACAATTCCTTTCTGCCTAGGTTCACTGAGGTAGCACAGGTTGTCCTGGCCTGCCAGATGCCACTTACAAGGTGCACCACATCTTCTCAATGTTATATACAGTATGGCTATATAGATACAATTATCTTTTTATTTACTGTAACACCACTAAATACATTAAGCTATCAAAAGTGTAGTCCAGAAATTACCCACCTGGGTAAAGTTTGTCTATAACATAATACTTTGAGTTATAGCCTCTGAAAACTATTCTGCCTTTAAATTGCATACAAAACCATGTTTGCTTTGCATCCAAATTAAATTTTCACAATGAGCATTCAAAACTACAGAATCTAATTTTGCAAGATTCCATCCTTTTGCTCCTTTGTTTCTCAAGAGCAAAATTTAAAGAACATTAGCATGCACAGTTTTATTTAAAGTTGATGTTAGTGCATCAACCATTGTAAAGAAATACTGTATTGTAATATACAAAGAGCACAATAAAAGCACATGCAATAAGCCTTTTCTCCTCTTTTGCCCATATCACATAAATTATAAATAATCACAATCCTTGCTAGCGAAGGAGACTTCTGAAAGGTAATTTGCTGACATATTGAAAACAAAACAAAACCACCAGATTTCCAGCAGGCTTACAAGACTTGTTACTGGCTATTTCATCCAGTGAAGAATGTTTCTTGGTAAAATGCAAATATGGCACACAGAAGCTTATAAAACAAATTGCTACTAAAGTTAGTGTGAGTCTCTGCAATGTATTAAAAATCTAAAACAACCCCAAGATCTCACTTTTTTTTTTTTTTCCCAGAGGCTGTACACTAGAAAAGCTTTAAAAATGACATTAATATTTCTTCTGTCTCAGTGTTAATAATTTAGATAGAATAATGGAAGAAAAAGACTCTTAGTGGGAGAAAACAATTTGAATTTTACTGGGTTGAAAGAAACCAGAAGTGTGGTATGGATTAATTAGAATTCTACACCATGAAAAAAAATTATTAATAGTACACTTACAAGTTAAACACCTTTTTAAGGTTAGTAAGATCAAGACCTAAATAAATAGCACTAGTGGGATCTGTTAAGTTTCAACCACATCAACAAGTGAAAAACAAACCATTAGCAAGGTTTCAAAGCCAAGTGCAGCCCAGCTAAAACCTTAGTTCCTGTACAATAAGCTATCACCAAAATTCCAGAAGATTTAATTTCTCATATTAAAGGAAAGGCAAAAGATTTCCAATAACATTTTGTCAGTTGTTAATGAATCAATTTCAACTTACTAATATCTGTAATGTATCAGGGCATGAGGTTTGTTTTTTTTTTTTTGTGGCTGCTTTGTTTATTACTCTTGTATTCTGAAGGGGTTTATGGTAACACATGTTTTGTAAACAATATTAGAGCCACATTACTCCCTGGTAGGAAAAAAGCCCAAACAAAACTAACTTTGACCTTTGTAATTCAATTCTGCTTCTGAAGAAATCAGAGAATTCTGCTATGCCACTCAACAAGATTTCCTTTTCTTCTGAGCACCCTTCCCCCCTATTTTTCCCATACATAATTCAGTGGTTTGACTTGCCACACTGATCAATGTTAACATTACTGTAACCCAGTACTTTTGCATACTGCCTGCCAAACTTCGAACCTGTAATCTTGCAATTGATTTAGTGATGAGCTACAATTTTAACCCCCAAGGTGTTGGGGCATTGGCTGGTGTAATCCCAGGTTCAAGTTTTGCAACCATGTACTACAAACAGGAGTTTTAACTGGTAGGTCTGTACAACCACATAAAATTAAGCGCCAGCCCCAAAGTCAGTTATTTTCCTACTACGACGTACATATAGTGAAGGAATTTACTGCAGAAAACAGGGGAGAAGGAGGAGGTTGTACCTTCTGGAGACCAATGCCATCTATAAAAACATCACAGAGGAGGAGAAATGAAATGCTGCATTAATTCTGACATGGCAGCAAGAACGCACGATAAAACAGAGAATCTTGGAAATTTGAGGGAAACTACAACCAGGTCTCTGTTTTTTAAAACTGACCGCAAAAGAAAATACAAGCCTTGTTACCATAAGTTCACACTTACAATCAAGTATTAGGTGTACAATGACTTTGCAGCTGCAGAGATTGTGCATGTTTAAGTGTACTCCTTAAGTGTTAGACAATCCCACTTTTTCTTATTGGGAATCCAAGCATTACTGAGAAACTTTTGACTGTTAACCTGCCCTCATGTACAACTCTCTAACTCACCACACCCTGCACTTTACAAGTTGTAATGGTAAAAACTTTCATCACCACAGGACTTTTCTTTAAGAAAAGACTGGAATGAATATTACTTTCACATACTTAAAATTACCAAAAGCATTTACATCTGAAAATATGCAAGAACATATTCTGTGTGTATGAAATATGAGCCTTGGGAGACACCATGATTATCTGACCTAAAAACACTAGTTTTAAGACTTCTGATGAACAGCAACACAGAAAATTCTTCTGGAAGCAGTGTAGACAGTGCAGCAGACAGAAATTGGGGGTAGGAGAAGGCAGAACTGCCTGTGAGCAGACATTTATCTATTTGGCCTTTGCTCCCATGGTTTTAAAAACTTGAGAGTCTGAATGTCACACAGTACAGTAGTAAAGCTAAAGTAACACTGGTGAACCACTGTCTTTAAAAAAAAAAAAAAAAAAAGTAATATGATAACTGACAACAATCATGTTTCAAACACATGGTTGTGCCAAAATACTGGGACTTTCCCGTTGGTTGGCACCAGCTCATTTTGAAGAACCTAATAAATGAGAATAGAATTATATGGTACTACCCATCTCTTTGCCTATTCTTGTGCACGTGAAGGGAACTGAAGCACAAACCCCCCAGACTCTAATCTTGTAGGAAAATCGTATTTCTGTGAAGCACTATCTCCCACATAGCTATTACTGTCCTGTTCTCCCAAGCTAATGTCCTGTTCCGTTTTCTGCAACTGTATTTTCAGTTCAAGCTCACCAGTCATGGATGTGCAAGTATTGTTTGCTAAATGCATCTTCAGGCAGTGGGGTTGTCCCAGGATCTAGGATTCAGATCTATAGGATTTGTTACTGGATACACACTGAGCTGTATCTGAGTCAGGTCTGTCTGGTTGCTGATGCTGTCTTGAGGAAAAGCATGAAAAAACAAAAAACACCCAGAGCTAAAGAACCTGATAGGGGGAAAAGCCGTTACTTACCAGGAAAAGAAAGTACCAACATAAGTAACGGTTACTATTAAAATAGAAATTATCTTGCATGAATCGCATTAAGGAAGATTACTGATAAAGTAACAAATATATCTAAGTTCACAAATGCTGCATTCCACCCTGAAGACAAATGCCAGGATTTCTTCCTTTGAAAACAAATTTCAGATTTGTTGCAAGCTTTAATTTGTAAAAGAAAGTTCACAGATGTACTTCACTAATAACTTCATGAAAGCACACATGACCAGAACAATTAACAGCCTTTCTGGTCTCCCTTGACTAGATTAGTAATCATCATTGATAAAAGATCTTCTCACAACAAAGAGGTTACAGACTTTTCCCTTGAGAGAATACTATCAATGTCCAGCAACTGTTGATGGGGTAAGCATTGTGGGGAATTATGTCCTTGAAATGTATGAATGAACATCTGTAGGAAACTTTTTTGTTATTGTTAAACAGTGCTAAATATTCAGTAGAACACAACAAGCTCTGAGCTTTCCGCATTTTCTTCAAATAAGGAGAAACATTTCAAGCAAGCAGCAGTCCATGTCCACTACAAACTAGTCTTATCACCCCTGCTACCTCTATAGCTCAGTTTCTATCTACATAGAGAAACAGACAAAATTCACCCAGTGACTCACAATTTACGTGTCTGCAGAAAGGAGAATAGAAAACACTTTTGTGTATCAAAGCAAGTTAGACAGCTGCCTGCAGCCCACAATCTGGTTTTCACCAAGTTTTTATAAAATTAATTACTGTAAATAATTATCTGGTATTAAATAAGTCACATTATATCAGTAGTTGGAATATTTTCCTCTGAAGAAGCCTTTCAAGTCTACCCAATTATAGTAAATACAATGATATTCTCTCTAAGATTTCTACTATTAGGGATCCTTAGAAGGAAAAGACAGAGGTTGCTGATTAGAGAACTTCTGTCCACAGATGACCTTTAAACAGTAGAAATGGGTTGTCTTTTCCAAACAAAAAAATGTAAATCCTGTGAAGATAACCTTGAGAACACCAACCAGTTCAAGCCTGTTAGCATTACAACAGTTGCACTCTATTTTTGCAGCAACACTCAAAGATATGCCTGCATTTATATTGAATTAATCACTTAAATAACATCCTTGTATGTATCAGTTTAATTTTTAAACCTGTTCATTCAATTTTGGCTTTTTGCCACCAACCATTTTCTAAGCAGGGCAAAAGTGATGAGCAGTGACAGCCACAGAATATATACACCCACAGTCATCAGAGTCATGGCAGACACTGTACAGGGAATTTGTCCTATGTATTCACACAAGGGCACAGGAGGCCTCTGGTAGGGAAGTAACCTCATCAGCCTCCATGCTCACGCTATACCAGCCTCCTCAGCCCTGAGAGAACAGATGCAGCCAAGCTACTGTTATGACAGGCAACCAGAAGACTGGCTAACCAAATATCCCCTTGCCAGTAGCATTTGGAAATGTCAGGTGATTAGGTGATGTCAGGAGGGAGCTAGCAAGAGTTCTAGTTTGTTAAACCAGCCCCTTCAGCCTAAGCACCTGAAGAACGCCTGCCAGGTAACTCCACTTCCCCAGGCTTTCAGAAAACTTTCCTCTGCCTCACCTTCACCATGCCCTGAGCATGCTCCAGAAGCCTAGCACCATCCTGCCAGCCACTGCTTCTGCGAGGACGAAATGGCGCATGCAGTGAAGGCATTTTTAGCAAAGAAGAGACTGAGCTTTCAGAAATTACTGTGGAATCAGAAATCCAACTGATTTAAGATGAGGATAGGAAATACATTTTAAATTGGTGTATAAAAATAAGAGAAGAGAGTAATTCGAAAAGGAAGATAATTTTCTTTTGTTTACTTTATTCAGGAAATAACAGTGTGAATCAGTGATAGTGCTGAACAACTGAGAAACCCTGTATTTTATCGTGTTATTGCTATAGCAATACAAAGGACATGCCATTGTCACAAGATATGATGGCACCATTAAAATAGCACAGTAAGTGCTGTTATAAAAAACTCTGAGTAAGTGCAAGGCCATGTCAGTCGCTCAGAGAATAGTTTCCTCATGTAGATTTCCATGCTTCAGGTGAGTTTTTGATGTTTCAGACAAATCTATTTCCAACTCATTCTCTGTAATTATTCCTGACATGCTTTTATTTAGCAATGACGGGTTTGCATCTGAAAACTTCCAGCCCATCTTTTTTACTTCTTGAATCTTGTGCTGAAATCATAATGATCCTAAATATTGCATTAGTTTCTTTTGCAACAGATGAATGTCACACACATGTGATGACCTAGCAGTAGGAATGGGCAGAAGAAGAAGATGGGTAAATAATGGAAATTGCCTTTAGTTGCACAGTAGTTGAATAAAAGCAGAGCAATGCAAAGTGATGGACAGTGTACTTACTGTATTTCCCCCTTCCTTGCTTGACTACCACCAACTGACAACATAGTCATTTTGTCAAGACTAAACATAAACTAAGAAATCATAATTGTATGAATAAGAATGGATAAGCTACTTCAAAGCTCCCTATTCCAAGCCAAAACGAACAGATTTCTTCTGCTGGTGACATGGCCTCAATTGCATCCTTCAGAAGAAATGAATCTCCCTTTAAACCTAAACATTAAGAACCACTTACTGCTATTGCAGATAGACCAAATGCCTTAGTGATCTGTCTAGCCTTCAACCAAAAACTGTCTTCTATTTAAAGGCATGAGCCTAACAATTAGCTATTGTATGTATTCTGTTTTTAATAGACAGCGACAAGAACAAGTGCCCTATCTGTTAATTAAGCTTTTTGTATCTCTCTCCTTGAAGCACCTGAAAATGTCAAATAAGCCATTATTATCACACACTTCTAGTCATCATTGAATTTAGCATTTTGTCATCCTACTGAAGGATTTAACACTGCTGTTGAGCAAACTTCTGTGCTAGCTATCCTAAGATGGCTGCTCTTCCTGATTTCACCTGTGACTGCTAAAGGATATTATCATGGTAACTGAATCTACCATTGGCTTTAACTCTGAAAACAGTAAATGATTCCATAAATGTATGTTCACTTGAAAGGAAATGTACATGAAAGGAGCATTTTTAGGACATCCTGCCTTTAAATTAAGAATATAAAGGCTGCTAAATACTGTGTCTGTACCCCTTTTAGGCAAAAAAATATAGAGAAAATCAAGTCAGACCAAGTCACGGCACATACATCTCAACTTTTTCCTGCATTTTCATTTCACCTACTCTCTGCTGATCCCACTGTAACACGGTACAGTAATAAGATGTACTATTTTTATATCGTAATAAGCAGGAGGACACACGGGGTAGAGAGAGGAAAGTAAGTTGTCAGTGGACACCATTATCATGAGGTATATATCCATTAATTTAGAATTGAACAGACTGTTACATGAGACAAGAAATTGCAGTCTTACCCATTGTTCCATTTTAAAGGATTTTACAATTTAAACTGAAATTTAAAAAACAGATGTAGGATGCTTGCAAGATAAGCATGTGAACTTTTAATTGTTCAGATTATTAAAAGTTTTAGAAAAACCATAGCTTTAATCACAAAAATATTTGCAATGGTGAACATAAAACTTGGCAATGTCATAGAATAGTTAGTGTTGGAAAGGACCTTAAGATCATCTAGTCCCAACCCCCCTGCCATGGGCAGTGACAGCCCACACTAAACCATGCCACCCAAGGCTATATCCAACCCGGCCTTGAACACTGCCAGCAATGGAGCATTCACAACTTCCCTGGGCAACCCATTCCAGTGCCTCACCAC
>JAOEHX010040254.1:0-37833 GCA_025448015.1 Bolborhynchus lineola | reverse complement strand
CCGAAAATCAAAAACACAGTGCTGCACCAGCTACCAAGAAGGGGAAAAAATGACTGCTACTGCTGAACCCATGACAGAGAGAAAGCCTAGCACACAGCTGTATCGGGATGGATGGCAAAAGGTGAAAGTTAGGTGGAACTAGGCTTCACTGAATTAAGAAAGGAAAGTTTGCACCTTGGGGTTTGTTGAAGATTCAGGTATGTGTTGCTTTCGGGTTGTTTCTTGTTCCTTTTCAGCTGTAAAGCTGGTTGGGTTTTTTTTTAAGCAGAAGTCTAAAGAGAGTATGAAACTCTTGACTGCCTGAATGTGTTGCACGTGTTTCCACAATGGCAGGAGGGAGGGTTGGCCACACAGGACAGTTTTTGGGCAGTCTGGCTTCTGTCAGAAAAGAGTGCAACCAAGAGCCCCCAGTCACTCTGGAAGAACAGGAATAATGTCTTCTTCACAGCCCTGTTTGAATATATACATTAAATCTGCTAAGTTTTACACTCCTCTGCTTTTAGAGTTGTTCTGTGCCCTGGAAATCCAGGCTGCTTCTGAGGCACTTGGCATCATTGCTTCATAGCTTTAACAGTTTTCTTCACCCTCTAGAAATGGCCATTTTCTCATCAAGTATTCAGAAGAGACTTGGTCTTTTGGGTTTTCATATCTAGAATGCAGAGGGGGAGCAAAACTCCCAAAACATTAAGTCTTCCAGGTTCTTCACACATAATCTCACTTTGAGAGTCTCCAGCCGTAGTAAGTAGACCTCAAAAAAGTAATTGTCAGATGAACAGTCAGCTGCTAGCACACATTCAGGGCCAGGTTGGCCAGGGCTTTGAGCAGTCTGGGGTAGTGGAAGGTATCCCTGCCCTGGCAGGGGGGTTGGAACTGGATTGGTAAGGTCACTTCCAACTCAAGCCATTTTGATTTTTATTTTCACGTATTGGTGACACCCAGGTGGCACTTTTACCTTGTGGCCCTCCTGCAGACCTATGTAGCTCTGAGGATGCAAAGCTGAAACTTGACTGTTTTCTCCCTGGAAGAATGATTTCCAGAGCTTCTCCTTCCTAAATGTTACCTGTGGAGTTGTTACCCCTTCCCTCAGGGATGTGCTGAAATGAAACAGGGAGGCAGCCTGCTGAAGATGTCACTGCACCTGCAATACCATCTGAGATACAGCAGGTTCTTATTCCTGCTCCACAAAAATTAGTGTGCTATTGAATTTCCAGTCTGTATCCAGAGACCCATTTCCTTGGCAGTCGCTGAGGACACAGAAGGAAAAAAAACACCTTTTCTGATCAATACATTTGTTTTAAGGCCACCAAATAGCACTGCACAGGCTTCGCGCGTGCATGGCAGGCTGTTTATTTTAGGATGGTAACAGAACCGGTTGAGAAAGAAAATAGTTTTAGGGTTGTGCAAGGTTGATCTTACACCAGAGTATCTTGTGGTGGTGTATTGGGTAAGTGCACTCTTCCTTTGGCATGCAGCTGCTTCAGGCTGTCATTCCTAGAGTGCTGTGATGCAGAAATGACTTCTGCAAAATATGGAAAACTACCAGGTTCTCCAGAAACCATCACCACCAGGCAGGGCAGGGCACAGCTGGGGCTGTGTTATTTACAAAATCCCTTCCTGAGCTCAGTAGTTGTGTGTATGTGTAACCCACAGGAGAGTGTCATTCGCACCAGCCAGGGCTTCCTGGCCTCCTTATTGCTACAGAGTTCAAGGCCCTTTTCCCAGCCGTTCTGTGCCAAATATGCTGTGTGTTTCTACTCAGCATCCTGCTGTATACAGTACACTGCTTTCCTTTGAGAAGACCTGGAGGGCAGGGGGCGTGATCAGCCTCCATAGTACAGTGTGTGCTGTTTCTATACAATGCAAGCTTACATGGACACAGCTTTGTTCAGAGTGCATGTAACTGCTGTCTCTTTTCTACTGGCAACAAAGCAGAAAGTAGTTCACCTAGAGATGGAGAGAATGCACCTTAATTTTGTAGATTCCTGTATTATTTTAGCTCTGCGCAAACCAAATTGCATCTTCTCCTACCAAAACAGCTTAGGGTTAGAGCTGAGCAGCTGTGCCCATTGCAGGGTAGGAGGCTGAAGGCTTCTCCTGAGCTCAGCCTCTGCCCTGTGAGAATAGGGATGGAGGAGCAGCAAAGGACACTTCAGCTGAAGTCCTGACTGAGCAGCGTTTCATGCCAAGAGCTCAGTCAATTCTGAATTGGAGGCCACTTCCTTCCTAGAGACATGAGGCAGGAGGCAACAGAACTCTCACAAGCCTGTAACCCCATGCATCAAAGGCAGAGCCATCCAGTATCTCACAGCAGCAGCATGCATCCAAGGAGCGACTCTGGTGGGACTTGGGCTTTGCACCAGCTGGGTAGGAGGAAATTTTCACATCCAGTATCTGACATACTGGACCAGGGCCCAGCGAGGCTGTATGATCTGCAGCCTGGGAGACCTGCAGCACCAAGAGGACGAGGCCCTGGGCAGCCTTGGGAGGCAGGGCCACTTGATCAGGGACTGGACTGGTGGCCTCCAGTGGACTCTGAATCCCTGCACAGGCCTGTGGAAAAAAGCCAGTCTTGTGCCAGGTTTCAAAGTGCAGTACATGGCTGATACATAATGAGCCCCAAAAGCTCTAGAATTCAGCAGGAATTGCCTTTGATTTCAATGGTTTTTATTTTAGGTTATACATGACCCGTTGGTGTAATTATTTCAGTGAATTATTGGGAGATGCTATCACTGGGTGCAAAGTGGCCTTTAAGTAAACCCTGTGCTTGAAGTGGCCATGCGGGCTTTTTGTTTTCTCTTTGCAGAAGCTGTTGGGTTCAGCAGGTCTCCCTCTTCCTCTCTCTCACACTGGGATCCTTTCCTTGTAAGTAAATGAATGATTGTTGCACAACATTCCACTGCAAATGAGTGTTTGAGGAGGCCTTGGCTGGATTGCACAACCTTACTTGGTCAGTCTCCTGAAATACTCCTGTCTGCTGATGGCTCATGTGAGGGCCAGAGCATGAGTCACAGCGTGACCATCTTGACTAACCAGGGGTGGCCACAGATCACCAGACTGGACTGCTTCCTCCTCGCCTGGGCTGCAGCATGAGGAAGCCCCATGGCAAAGCAAATGAATAAAATCCTATGGAGCATTTAAAAATGCCCATTTCATTACCACATTTGACCTTTCGTGGTGTTTTTTATTCTCACTGACCAAAATGTCAGGTATCAGTGCAGGACCCTAGGCACCAGGGTCCAGAGGGAGGCATGTGCTGAGCCGCTCCAGTAGTCTCCCCTCTGGGGACTCAGACCTTTGCCAGAGTCACTGGAACAACAGCATGTTTGCTCCAGACAGGCTGTTCCTGCATGGCCCTGACACATGCAGAGCCCGAGTCCTGCTGTTGAGCTGTGAGCTTGGAGAGGCAGCAGCCTTCTCTGTCCTGGGATGCTCCAGGATCCCATCATACGGGTCACCTCCCAGCTTGTGTTCCCTGACAAGGCAGGGCTGTGGTCGGGCTCTGGAGGAGCCGTGTCACCCCTGTACCCAGAGATGTATGTTTTGTGAAGTTGTTGCTGGTGGTTTATAAAATCTGACCAAACAGGCCAGGTTCCCCATGGCCTCCAAGCAAGCCCCACTCTGCACCGAGCTCTAGCACAATGATTTCCTTCCAGGCAGCTCGCAGCCAAGCACAGCACCTCACATTACTGTCAATAATCTCTGAGTTAGGGACAGCCCTGGCAACCTTTGCAAATCAAATCAGAGCTTTGCAGTCGTTATGCCAGAGGAAAACGTGGCATGTGCAATTTGAGAGCCTTTGTGAAAGCCCACAGAAATTCAGCTGTCATTCCTTGCATTTTGAAAACTGGGATCTGCAGGTCTGATTTGGGGACTAGACTTTGGTTTGAAACAATTTGGATTGCAATGCTTTAGCACTGTTGCAATTTCCATGGGCTCCACTTACCAGATGTGTAATCCAATTCCCTCTGCCCCAAGGTCTAGCTGCTGACTCAGACATCCCAGGACACTGCAAGGGGCTGGAACACTTCGCTTCATCAATCTTTTGTTCAGCCCTGGCCAGTGCAAAGTCTGTTTGTTCTCCACAAATACCCAGCAAAAGATCAGTCCTGGCTTCCTTCCTTGCATGTTTCTACTTTAGCCTCATCCCCATCAGATTACTTCAAGCTCATTAACTGTATAAAGATAACCTGATGAGGTCAGGGACTTTGGTAGACATATACACCTTTGCTTCTGGGGCTTACAATAGCTTGCAGCAGCCATGGCAGAACTAAACTGCTGGTCAGACCCCACATCTCTGGGTCTGGCACTGGGGATCCCCAGTCCTGCTGTATGTGAACTGCATGCAGTGTGATACCTGTGCACAAGGAATGGGAGGTGAGGTGGGTATATGGTTTGGAGTCCTAACAACAGGGATGAAGAGGCCAGTGGGAGGTGGGCCACAGACCCAGTCTGAGCCCATAGTTTGTGCGGGGAATGGGCGTGAGAGGTGTGTGTGGGTCCTTTGAGAGAGTCAGAGGATTTGGGGAGTGTTTCAGGGGGGGAGAGGAGGGTTGAGAAAGAAGAAAGGTTGGTAAGTGATGCTGCATAGAGGTTGGACCCTTCTGCTGCCACAGCCTTAGGGGTGACAGTAAAGACTGTCCTCAGTGTGGCCAACATGGAGCAGGTCAGACTCTGGGACATATGCACATTAGTGACAACACCTCTGGTGGAAGCAGGACAACAGGCCTCTTGGTGTGCAGGGAGTTACTGGCAGTGCTTCCACCACTGGGGAAACTGCCGTGAGTTCACCCAACATGCAGAGATGGTGGTGGGCTGAGGAGCTAGGCAGGGTGAGGACACATTGCCTCACAGCCAGAGTGCCCAGGGTACCCTGTACCACCTCCCCAGTGAGGGCCTGACACTGGTCCATCAACATGCAGCATCCAGGGAAGCAGAAGGTTGAGAGCTGATGTCCTTGCCCCAGCCTGCAGGGTGGACATGGGGAAGCTGCTGTTGGTCCAGAAAGGTCCCAGAGCCATGAGGGTTCCCTGGGAGCCTGTGCCACTGCTACAGCCGGGAGTAGGACAGTGGGTAGCAGCAGGGGCGGCCCCAGTCTGGGGCTTGGGTACTTCCATGAGAGTGGGGACTAGCAGAGGCCAGGCTGTGACAGAGCTGTGGGGAGCTGGAGACCAACACCGCTGCAGCATCTCTGGGGCAGGAGCTGACAGCCCTGGGAGGTGATATGGGGTCCTGGGCTGTGGGCTCGGTGGGGTAGCCTTGTGGTGGTACTGGAGGCAGCAATGCTTGCGTGTGCCCTCAGGGCCCTGAGGCAGCATCTCCCTCGTCAGTCCTGGGAGCCTGTGTGTCAGGTTTAGCCATACCACCCGAGTGCCACCCAGAATGCAGCCCAGGCTCCCAGCAGAAGCACACTGCCCTGCAAAAGGCTAATGGCAGCACAAGGGGAGGTTCAGCTCCAGCATTCTTCCCAGAGGCAAGGCGGAGGCACTGACAGCTGCACATGATCAGAAATAATCATGACTTTGGAATCAGCTCAGTTCAGGTATCACACACTGCAGGGTCTGCACATGATGTCTTCGAAACCAAGATCACTGTTATTCACTGTTCGTCATTCTTTGTTCTTGTCCCTTTCCCACCACTTCACACTGGTTTGCTATCTGTATGCAGATCTGGCCAGTGTACGCTGCAGCTGAGGCATGCAGACGCAGACACTGCAAGGCCCAGAGACCTGGTGACCAGCTACATGTGATACCACTTTACCTTCAGAGCTCCAGGAGTCAGGCAGGGAGCTCTAGCAACTTGGCCCAGTATGTTTTTTTAATTATGCCAATTAATGTTTTTAATTGGCCCCAATTATTTTTTTAATGGAGGAAACAATAGCAGTTTTGAGCAAAACCCACAGTAACACTCTTTCCAGTCAGACCTTTGCTAGGCTTGATCCCAAGTTTGTGTAGCTGCAGTGGAGGTTACGTGCCTCTTGCATGCAGACTATCCAGTATCTAATGTTCACAGTGGGAATCTTGTCTGAATGGAAGGCACGCAGAAGATGTGGATCTGTCTTGCAATTAAGGCTCCCGCTTCCATTATCCAAGCCTGAAATATTGTTTTCAAATTTCAGAAAATTCATTTCTACATTGGTTCAATTTATTGGGAATTCAGGTTTGCAGGGAAATTTAAGTCTGCAATGACTGAATGACTGAAAGCACAGGTAGAGAGGAGAATTAGCAAGTTCTGTCTGCAACAGCCTGAATTTATTAAAGTAATAACCTGGTGGGACTTGTAGATATGAAAACACTAGAGAAAGTAACATCTGGGTAAAAAGGGACAGTTATTCAATTCTAGCTCTTTTTGATTTTCAAATTTTAATCTGGTGTGCTACACTGGGAAAAATATTGTGTTTCTTTACAAGCACTTATTTAAAAATAATTGCACCATATCACACATGGAAATAAATACACAATTACCCAATGACACTACTATACAACCAATGTGACTAAACTGCTGTACATGTAAAACTGACGGTGAAGACTTTCAATCTTTAAAAAAAAAAATACATTGATCAAAATGCCTATGCTACCTGATTTCAGTGAGAAATAGATGGCAGAAAATGTACTCCAAGGATCATCGTGCATGGTCTGTAATTCTGCAGATTGCAAAGGCAATGACATTTTCTAGACAGCAAGCCAGAGATAGAGTCCTGCTACCGATGGAAACCTTATGCCTCTGAATACATCAGACAAGACGCAGTTTATTCAAACTGTGTGAACAGATACTGTAAGGTGTTAAAGCTGTCTTACCTCCAGATAGCATTGTGATGTGTGCACACCTTTCACAGGCCTTGTGCTTTCACACCTGCCATAATTCACTATGGAGTAAATGTACAGTTTTCTGCAAGATCTCTGGGTTTTCTCCACTGTGCATTCACGTTCTGCAATGTCCGCTGGCTGCCAGCAGGAGCTTCTGAGGTTTGATACTTCAAGTTTCCCAGAAGATGAAAGGCGTCCCGAATGCTCTTTTTATTTCTACAAATGAACTCTGCTGAGAAATGCTCTGTATTTGGACAGCATCTATAATTAGCCCATCTGCCCTGTGTCAAAGGCCATGTTTCAGAGACCTTCTGAAATCTGCAGATATCAGAGTTTCTCATGAGATAAACTATCCAGCCCTTCCAGGATGACAACAAACACAACAAAAAAAAGCAGCACAGCCCTTAGGGAAAGTCTGACTCTTTGACAATTGGAACTGGTGGGGTTTTATGGTCTATTGGTTTATAAATAAAATGGAAATCTTTCTTGGTTTCGCACTTCAGGAGGGATGCTTTGATATGGTGAGGAAGGGCATCTTTGTCTAGCTGCAGCCACTGATCATCAAGGTAAACAAAGAGTCTATAGTCCTTGGGATGGGAGACTTCAAACTTCTCAGCACACTGCTGGCTCAGCTGCTCAGCTGTTGTGTCTTTCCGGGAAGCAAGTGTCCTTGACTGAGCACCAATTTCCAGAAAGGAGATAGAGATGAAATCCTGAAAAGAAACGTGGGGATAGATCTTAAAGTTAATACTGTGACTTAGGCCTGAAGGGGATAGCATTCAGCCCCAAAGCACTAGCTGCCTAGAGCTCCTAAATGCTCTCAAATATCCTCCAATCATTCTCCAATGCCCCAGTTATTCTCTGCTTTCTCACTTCTGAAGGACAAGCTCTGAATCAGCAAATACTTAAACTAATAACACTTAACACTTAGCCCTTTAAAGACACATAAGTAAAAGCTTTTCTCCTGATTTTGGTGAATATCCTTAGTGAGCAGTCTGCAACAGTTCCTTCTCCCACTTTTCTACAACTCCTGAAGAAGTAGGATGCAAAGAAGTAACATACCAGAATAACAATCCCAAAACCTAAGAGATCTGGCCTGAAAATCGCCTGTCTACAGAAACAGGAAAGGGTTGGCAGTATGGTGACCCTTGCAACTCCACCATCACACAAACAGCACCTTGAAAGCTTCTCCTCCAAAATTCCTTCCATCAGTAACGGAAGAGCAGAAGAAGTTATGCTGAGAAAACTGTTTTCCTTGTATCCTGTTTCAGGCATTAACTGCTGTTGGGATGTTTTTGCCAGACTCATGAGGAACAGAATCTAGAGGGCTTTCAGTCACAGTGGAACCTGAATGCTTAATTTGTATCTGTGAAGTTTTAAAAAAAATCCCAGCCATTTTAGTCAGAAAATAGCCAGGTTCATCAGAAGTGAGTTTTGTCAAATATGCAGACTATGGGTTTGCAAATTGTATTTATGGAGTGTCACTGCAGATGATTAAGGCAGCCAGAGGGATGTGCAGGAGCCTGCTGAACCCGTCAGTAAGCTGTTTACATCTGCCAGGATGGGCTTGCATGTGTCTGATTCATTCTAAGGAATGTAATATGGTCCTTACGCTCCTGGAGGGGGTGGAAATCTTCTGGGAAAATGCAGCATTTGGTCACTCAGCTATTATGCTCCATGGTAGGTACTTGCTATGAGCTACTGCCAGAGCAGCACTTGGGGCTGGATGGCTGTTTCGTGTATCCCGTCCATCATTCTCGCGTTCTGAGATCATCAGGGACTACTCTGACCGCAATATGGGAAACACAATCAACTCAACCCTTTCAGAGGGCTGTATGGTCTGTGTCTGCCGCTCAGGAGACTTGCACCTGGCTTTCTCCTTGGCTTTCACAATTTTGTTTCGTACTGTGAAGGCTTTACGGAACCGAGACGTGGCCTTTGCTGCCACCCTGTGGGTATCAATTTGATCACAGGACATCGGGCTGGCACGGCATTGCCGCTGCCTGTTCCCGCACCCAGCCTCACCATAGCTGGAGGTCAAAATCAATCATCCCTCCTGGGACCCTCTCCCGCTGGGCATGGGGAGGTCTTCGAGCTGTACACAGCATGGGCTTCAAAGCCAACCAGATACTGTTGGGTCTTTCCTGCTGCCAGGCCAGAGAAGCCAGGCTCTGGAAGACGCTCCTCTAACTGGTCCTTGGAATGTCTCAGGTCCTCCTACAGCTTTATGCCATCTAGACACCGCCCCTGTATAGCCTGCTCACATCTCCTCAGCTTAGCCCACGATTTCTCCCAGGCCCTAAGCGTGATGGAGGGTCTCCCTGCTTCCCTGCCACAGCTCTCCACACATGACTGCTCCTAGCCTTCCTCCTTTGAGAAGGAACAACGAAATCACTCCGCAGTTGTATTTAAAATTATATTGTTATGAGGTACTTCAAGGCTTCAAAATTAATTTTTAAGTGATACATATTTCAAATGAGATGTGTGGTTTTTTTTTAAGATTTGGAAATCTTGCACATACACACTCTTGGTTTTCACTAGTGATTTGGGTTAATTTTCTTTTAAAATAATTATCAAATTGAAGAGCAGTGAGTGTGTAAGAGAGCACGTTCATCTTTCAGGCTCTGTCCACAGCAAACAATGCCAGCTACCTGCACTGATGAGCGGGAAGCCCGGGCCTTGTTCAATGTCCTCCGTCTCTCCCAGCGATGAATGGAGTCCTGCACCTCCATGCTCAGCTGCCGTGTGACAGTGATTTTGTCATAGTTCTTGATGTGCTCCAGGGCCCCATAGGTGGTGGTTAAATAGTAGGAGCCTGCAAAAGGATAAGGTCTCGTATGAATATCGCACCAGGACAGGCCATCTATTTCCACTTCCATCCTGCCTGCTCGTGCCCATGCAGTGGCAGCTAACACTTGGACCATCTGTGCCTTGCTGCAGGGAGTGTAGGTGTATCTGATGTTAACCCAAGAGAAAGCAGACCTAGAGGCTAGTGTCCTCCACAGCCTTCTGCTTCACAGCAGTGTCACTGTCCAGACTCAAGGTAAACTGCTACAAAAGCTGCTTTCACAAACCCAAGCAATGCCTTTGACCACAGATGGTCTATTCTTTGGGGCATGGCCATCTTTTTGTTGTGTTTAAAAGGGCCAGTGCAACAGGTCTGTAACCAGGACTCCTGAGCAGTCCCCATAATGCAGGGAAATAGTAACAACTGTAGTTACTCTATAAGAAAACAACAAGGCTAGAGGCAGCCCCTCCAACTCTATCTACACTGCTAAAATGTTTAGAGCTCAGGTCCACTTGTGGGCTCAGAGCTGTTGAAGGACGTCTCAGACCTGCAAGGACAAGTTACCCTCTACTCCCTCCATCTCTGTTATAGAAGGGGAGCCCAGATGGTGCCTGAGAGTAACTCCTGGATTGTTCAGAGCTGAGGGATAAATCTCGGTAAAGCAGAAAGATAGGATAAAGCAGTGCGACGGGATAAAGCAGTAAAAGGCTGTAGCCTCCCTTTTCCCCTCAGAAACTCTGTGACTGCTGTGGTGTTGGCTGTAGAAGGTAATACATAAAGAACTGCAGCAGCCAAGAAAGCAACTGGACCATGATAAGAAGAGGGTTTACCAACAGAGGTGAAGATAAGCCCTAATAAGAGGGCAGAGATGAATATCGGGAAGCTCCTTTGGTTGTGAGACAGAGCCATGCCAAGGTACGGCCCCAGTGCCGAGTTAATCGAGAGCGCTCATGTTCCCAGCTGCACCAGGGTCTCCTCTGACCAGAAGGAAGGAGTCAGCCTGCAGAACTGCCCGAGCAGGAGCACACGTGGCCTGAGGCAGGGTGAGATGCCAGCTCCCGGCGGGGCCGAGCCCCGGCTTCTATGCCGCTCTCCTCCGCTCCGCTCACCGCGGCGCCAGGGTAACGGGGAAAGGAAAACAGCCGGTCAGCTGGGAGGGGCTCCCTGCTCCTAGGGACCTTCCTAATAACTGCAGTTGCCTCTAGATGGCACTTCCACCCCACCCAAACCTCGAGGCGGCCCGCCTGGGGTTTCGTAACCCTTCCTCAGGCTCCGATCCGCTCCGCACTCGTTGCAGCTGGCTGCTTAAGTGGTAGGTAAGACAGCGTTTTATATAAGAGAAATATTTTTAGAGCACCCTCAAAGTCTGGTGTAAGAGAGGGGTGACCAGCGTTGCCATTTGACTTTCTGTACTTTGGTGGGTCTGATGAGGAATGTTCCGTAGCTACCTAAGTCTGCATACACCAAAGCCCCTCTTTTTCAATACCATCTCTCACAAACTGCTGCTGAGAATAGGCTAACAAGCCTACAAGTGCCACTTTCCCTCTCTTAAATAGAATTACTACCTTCCCTTGTCTGTCGTTCAGCATTTCTCTTTCTGGCATAGGGGTCTCTGTGATGGGACTCACAACCTGGCGTATCCCTTCCCTCAGAACCCAGGGAGGAAGATCTCCCAGTCCTTTATGAGAGGAATTCATTATATCTCTAAGAATTATTTTTTCTTACACCCTAGTTTACAGTATCTTCATTTCCACACAGTCATTCCCCATCCCCTGTCTCTGCCTTTGCCCCAGTAGTCAACATCACTGTTATAAAATTCATTCAAAGTAAATTTTTAATTTGAAGGCCAGATTTAAATGAGTTTATGTATTACCTGATATAATTGCCCAGGTTTCCCACTTCTACTTTTAGTGTGCTCTTTTTTCATTTCTGTGCCTGAATCACTTTTTGCCATTAAACTTTGAAAGGCCTAACTCAACTGAATTTTTGCCATTTTAGCCCTGTTCTTCACGGTCTCAGAGCTGTCTTCACTGAGACCTTTTTATTCCATTCCCTGTATCAGCAGTTATTCCCAGTGTCCTTTCTGATGTGATTCTTCAGCCAGTTTGATCTGGAACTCCCTCACAAATTTTTCTCCCTTTGACTAGCATGCACATTTCTTTGCATCTTTGACTGAAGAGAACCTCCAGCCTGTTTTGCCTTTGATACCCTGAGCCCAACCCAGATGTCTTCAGTAACCAGCCTGGTAGTATGCCCTTTTGAAATGAAGAACTTGTGGGCAGCACAGTCACCAAAACCAGCTTAATTATGTCAGAAAAATGCTGTGCTTAGACTAATGGGTTTTTTTTTCTGCTATCAGTTCTTCCCAGTGGGATAATTAGCCTGTGCAGAAACCCCTCACTAGTACGATTGCACTGTTGCTGTTCATTCTGTTAGTACTTACTTTTGCCCACCTCTGCACTGTGCTGGGATAACATGCTCTTACTTACAGACTTGTACCTCCATTTAACATGAATAAAATTAGTCTGCTGTTATTCATCCAGGACCTCATCCTAGAGCCTCAGTACTTTTCAAAACAAAGTCTGAAGCAAAACCCATTTTACTTCTTTAGTGACTACGTGGTCACAAATTATCTGTGTTCATAACTCAGAATGCATAACCCTGTCACTGTTGGTAGCATTTGCTTCCCAATCTGTATTTAAGAAATGAAAGGCCCACAGTTCCCTAGGGTATTTACCCCTTTAGTAGCAGAGGTCTTTATTCACATCCAAACCTAATATTCCACTCTCACCTGACTTATCTTTCTCTGCCTCACTTTGATACTTAGCCAGAGAACATTGTTTAAAGGGGTCACTCAAATGTAAGAGTAGAGTCACCATGAGAATGATGTATGGCCCCAGGCGTACAATACAGTTTAAGAAATGTGCTCTTTTCTCATTGGAATAAAATTCTTTGCACAGACCTGTCAATTTTTCAGCCTTTGGGCCAAGGAATACTAGCTATCTCTGTTTAGGTTACTAATGCAACAACTCAGATCTCATTTATGCTAGTTCCCTGCCTTTCTAGCTGGTGTCTAAGGGCACCACACTGCCAAAGAGCAGCTAAAGTGTCTGACAATAATTTTAGAGCCTCATATTTGAAAAGTCTGGCCAATGCTTATCCACAAAGCCTAGCCACAGCCTTGATGCCCCACTTTCACAGACACTGAAACAAGGTAAAGAATGATTTCCAGAGCGAATATCCCAGGAGCAAACACTGTACTGTACCTTCCCCTAGCTGCAAAGCAGGGTCCATGAGCTCCATCATATACTCCACATTCAGAAGGACTTCAGTCAAGTTGCTGCGAGCCAACACATACATGAGCACAGGAAGGAAGTCATCTGCACCATACAGTTTTCCTGAGTAAAGAGAAACACAGAGTGGTCACAATAAACTTCCCACAAAGACACATTCCCACACAGCAGTGACAGCTTCTCACCCACCTTGTCCTTTGCAGACTTTTGCTCACATTATGTGAAAAGTTAATGCTTAAAAGTGTCAGCAAAGAAAAAATGCTGAAAAAGGAAAAGTTAGTACACTTAAAAAGTAAGCAGACTTGCTTCAAGCCCAAAATATGAGAATGAAAATTTTTACTGTGCTCCATTTCTGATATTCTTTATTAACTGGAGAAAGAGAAGCTTAAGCTTCATGGATGTCAGGCAAATGACAATCCTTGAAGAGTGCAAAGGCTGTCAGTTCAGCCCTCTGATTTGACAGTGCCACCAAGACTGAAATTTGTGTTTGCAATATTAGCAGTGAAATTGTCTATATGCATTATGGGTATTTATGCTCTTAGGTTTGTATATGTCTGGGACCAAAGAGCAGAAAATAGATTTTGAGATGGGTTTTAGGACTGAGGACTTCCTTGTTTGTATTTCTTCAGAAGGCAAAACATGGATCTACATGTTTCTAATCGTAACAGTCTCCCAAAGAGCTCGAATCTAAGAGGAAGCATCTTCCCATCCATTGGTGCCTAGCTAAGAAAATAAAAAGCCTTTAACATTGGACTTAGATTAATATATGGAATTGATGGAATTGGCAAAATTGGCATGCAGCAGGTGCTACAGGAACAGAGCATCATGGGCTCAAGATTTCATATGCTTAAAAACATTAATATCAACAAAGTCAACAAAGTGATCTTATATGTAATCTGTAGCAGCTCTTCAGGATCTCTGAGGACAAAAAAGTATACATGTTAACAGTCACCATTATTAAGAAGTACTGCTTAAAACAGAATCCAAAATGAAGCTTTGCCACATAAATGGTGAAGAACACAAGGATAACTTTTCTTAGTTGAAAGAAGCTTTCACTTTCCACCAACACATCATAAATTCATCATAAAGAAGTCAAATAACAAGTTGCTTAGCAGGCCTGTCTTCCCAACAGTTAGAGTTGGCCATTACAGTTAACCTAATTCCAGACTGCTTTCACTCCGAATATCCTTCCTCAGGCAATGGGCAGGTTTTCTCAGCTGAGCACTTGGATGTGTTGTTTTCATGGGCCTTTGTGTCTTACTTGAGAACCATTTGCCTCACCTCAAAGAACCAAAGCTACCCTTGATGTACCCTCAGTGAAATTATGCCCTAGCCTTTTTTGGTCCACAGTCCACATGCTCTTCCATGGTGGGGCATAAATTCCTGTTTCTCATATGTTCCCACTGACTTATTTAAAATTTTTGCTATGAGTCAGCCTTCTTTTTTTGTCATTCATAGCTGACGCAGATTCTCCACTGCAAAGAAAGAGGTTCTTCTGAAGCCTCAAATAGCCACAAGCTTAGCCCCTGATGAAAACATGAAAAAAATACAGTGTGGCTTAAAAATAAACCCAGGAATATAACCAGTGATCAGAGAGTTGATCCAGTTAAAACAAAGTATTGGAGGATGGGAGATTGTCAGGGCTGCAATTCAATCTGTTTCTAAGACTGAGCCCACACACACCACAACATAGACAATTGATTTAATGAAAGCTGGATTAGCTGTTTCAGTTCTATTCGCTTTATTATGGCTGCCTTTAGTTAAATCACACAGCCTTAGGTCTTCAACCAAACTATAAAAGGTCATTAATGTTTTGTCAACATCTGGATGAACGTGAATTGTTTAAGGCCAGCTTGGATGGGACTTTCAGCAACCTGGTCTAGTGGAATGTGTTCCTGCCCATGGCCCAGGGCTGGAACTAGATGGTCTTTAAAGAAGCTCCTTCCAATCCAAAACATTCTAATGATTCTATGATTCTATGACATTTTATTTGTCTGTTGTTGGTTTGGCTTCTGTCTCTGTAAAAGCTTCAGCTCTGTGAAGAGTCCAATTCATTGCTATCATATATATTACTTTAACACAAGCAGCTTAGTACTTGAACTATTTAAAAGTAGAAAAAGAAAAAAGATGACACGACTGAGACATGAAAATGTATTAGAAAAACTGCACAGAAGAAAACTGTTCCTTTTGACCTGAGTTAATCAGATGCCAACAGAGTTTGTTCTGTATAAAACTAGTGTAAAGGAAGATGAAGTACCAAAGAGTTTGCTAGGCTCACTTTTTTTTTCCCCTTCCTTAAAAACTTGTACTTTATGATGTAGTAGTTACTGACCCATGGCCTGGATTGAGTGCTTATGGTTTCCTGAAGGCCAAGGGACCTTTCAGTGCAAGACTAATAGCAGAATTTTCTCTTCCCCACCACTTATTTTCATGATTAATCCATGTTTTGCCTGGGTTTTTTTGTAATAAAATGTCACAGAAATGGATCACAAACCAGACAATGGACAACCAACCAATGCAGAGTGGAAACAGCAACTTGGAACTAAACAATTCCATATCCCCAGCCATCAACTTCTTGTGTCAATTGAAATGAAAGTTAGAGGACGCTTTTCAGGAACGCCTACAGAATCTCTCTATTTCTTTTTTATTGGCTGAGAAGTAGTTGTATGTACAAGCAGGCACTGGGTCAATTATTTTTCATTGCTGTGTCTCATTTCTATGAGCTGATTTAGCTGCTCTCCCCAGCAGACCTTGTTATAAACCTTTAAAATGTCATTGAAATAGTATTGGACCCTCAGTTGTTTCTATGGCTTAAATATGAAAAACTAACATACAGTTTCTTTTTCATTGATAAACTCAGAGAAGGGATGTCTGACTGTAGTAGTGGAAGAAGTACTCATTCTGTATATGCTTTATGCTCATAACCTGCATAAATTACTACACATAATTTTAATCTACTTGTGGGAATATGAAGCCTGATTTTTAAATACCCACATCTGCAGCTAAAGCTGAGGTCAGCAAGAGCTGTAGGTGTCAATAAGAGAAAAGAAAAGCTAATCATCAGGGATCTAGTTCTGACTCCACGTCTTGCCACAAACTGTCAGTGTTGCCTAGGACAGGTCAGGCACTGTATATTGTGCCTACTCCTTGCAGGCATCGGAACAGGTTCTCTTCACTGACTGCACATGAAGTCAAGGATAAGAGCCTGAGAGGGTAGGACTCTGAACCTTCCCTTGTTCCCGTGGCCTTGGATGTCACAGTAGGCAGAGGGACTAGCTTAGACACGTACAGCTGTCAGACCAAGTATGGTTCTGAGGTGCCCTGTATCTCAGTCCATCAGTGGGGATAATAAGTGCCTGTCAGTGACTCAAATATGACCAGAAGTAAAAGACACAAAGATACACAAAACAATACCTGTGAACCAAGACACCTGAGAAGTTTGGTGCTGCTCAGCATTGTGCAAGCTACCTGCTCCCTGTGCCACTAAAGGCACTGGGGCACAACCCAGCATCCATCCAGGAGCTGCAGCAGGGATGTTCTCTGCAGGCTGCTGCCTCCTCCGCTCCACTTTCAATCTGGGCCAGAGCCAAGTTCCCAGACCTACATGTCTAACTCCTTTTGTGGTCTCTCACAGAGAGGTATGGTTGCAGCTGACAGTTAAATCTAGCTCTGACCCTGACAGGGGTCTCAGTTGACACTGGGACTGAGCTTGCTTGTTCAAGGTGGTGTTGTCCTACTCCAGATATAACTTGCTTGCTTTATTTCCCCTTATTCTCTGTATGACCAGGAAACATTTATTTCATAAATATCTATAAGAAGCTTAAAATAAGCCTTCTCTTCTATGCCACAAACTCATCCTATTATGTTTATAGCAAAGCAAATATAACGTCAGTTCCTGGCTGGGATGCAGCACTTAAATAGAGGAGTATTAATTAAATACACGATTTAAAGCAACTGGAATTCTGCCCAGGCCTCCATAAAGAAATTACAGCCTGTTTTAACACATTTGTGCATTTCTTTTCCCTCCATGTATATTCTGACAACCAGCAGACACTGATGATGCTCTGCACTTTGCTCTAATATTTTACAAACACTGGCATGATGTCTTGCAGCAGCTCTCCAGGAAATACATTAATTTTAGCCTCAGTTTACAGCTGAGAAACCTGAGGTACGAAAAGGTTAACTGAGATTTGTTCCAGACTGTCATGGAAACCAGGACAAAGATCATAAGAAAAGATTGTGAACATCTTTTCACTCACTAGCATTTTGTTATCTCCTGTCTATCCCATACTACTTCAGCAAGGTTTGATTTATGATAGTTAAATTAAGAGAGCTAATACATGCAGGCAGCATGAATCTACTTCAAAAACATGTTTTACAGATCAGAGGAATTCGTTGCCCTTGAAAAAATTGAACTTGCTCTTTAATTCAAATGTCGAAATTGTGCTACCCATGAAAAAGATATAATCTCCAGTCTACCAGCCTTCATTAACGGTAACTTAAATACAAATCTCTTCCAAAAGATGAAAAAGTAAACCTGTTATGTATAGCTTTATTTTCCTTCTCAGAAGTGGGAACTGATAATGAGCAGTGTAATGGGATTGCTCTGACTTAGTTTTCAGAGCTTCTAGCATTGGTTCTACACTGGCTGCTTAAGTATTTGAAGCCAATTTTCTTTCCAGAAGCTTAAGACACACTGCTTCAGGTTCATGCTTTTGTCAACTGCAGAGCTATGTACGAGTACATCAGCACAACTAATATCTGGCTGCTCAATTCTACAGTGGGTGACAAACTTAGTCGTAAACGCTAAGGAAGAGAAATGTTCCAATGGAATGTATGTCCTATCTATTCTCTTTTTTCTGAAAGCAGACTATGTATTAGCCATGAAAAATGATGCAATAGAAACTATTAAATCACATGTTTTAGGGCCAGTTACCTTGCAAACTCCACCGTTAGTATAGATCTGGTTTTGGGCTATATACTCCAGCTCCTTGTGCAGTTCAAAGATACTGCAAAAATAGAGCCTCATAAAGTTAGGCAGTCTACAAGTTTAAAATGTTGCTGTAAGAAAATTGTTCCTCTGTTAACTCTTCTTAAATCTCCTTAGAAAGCAGTCTTCCCATCTTTCAAACTTCCAGCTGAAGCTTAGAGCCTTTCCATGCTTGATCTTCCTCTCTCATAGACTGACCAAGTTTGGCCTGATTGTCTCACACAGTATTTCTTCATAAACCAGTGCCTACTGTGCCTCTGTTTTTGCTTTTCCATTGGTTCTTTTCTACAGAGTGGCAGGTGTCAGGTAGCTCAAGGCTGGGTGCTCCAGGCTTATCCCACAGACCA
Source organism: Bolborhynchus lineola (assembly GCA_025448015.1). Lineage (NCBI taxonomy): Eukaryota > Metazoa > Chordata > Aves > Psittaciformes > Psittacidae > Bolborhynchus > Bolborhynchus lineola. The sequence continues at coordinate 19,612 of JAOEHX010040254.1, read as the reverse complement.
CACATATTTCAGATTTGCATCTTGTTTATCACTCCACAAGTGTCACTTGTGTTTTTGACAGAGCGAAAAGTGAAGATCTTACCACACAATATGCCTTTGACATTTTGTCTGAGTAAAGGTCTTTCTGAAAGGTAAATAATAAGCAGATTTTCTACATGAGATTACAGTTCATCTATATAAATCAGCTATGCACCCAACTTTCCCTGCGGGTAGTGGGGCATGCCTTTCAAACATAGAACAGTCAGAGAGCTGGGAGCTTACAGTTCACCCTGAGTCCTGCCCCTTACTTTTTCCAGTGTACAGGTTAAAAGAAGCCACCAAAAATGCCAGCCAGTTTGTGGGGATGAGTTGGCTTTCCAAACTCTTCAGTTTTTTATTCTTTTAATGCATATTATTCTTACTAACTGCTCCTAGTATTTTTAGCAGGCAGGTTACATATTTTTAGATTGCAGGCTATTCTTGAAGGCATATGTTGCTGTTATTTAAGTTTGCAAAGAATTTGGAAAAGCTCAGTGAGACACCACAATGCTGTCTGTCTCGTCCCACTGGGGAGGATTCAATTGCTAATGCCACTGCCTACTCTGTACATGTGAATATCTGAACCTGTAACCCTAAGCTCTTTTTATAGCCAGTGATGAATTCATCAATATCGTCAGTGAAGTTTGTCATGAGTCATCTCAACCTAAAACAGGCACCCACATCTAGCCAGATTAATGAGCTGTGTCGACTAAGTCCCTATTGTCTATAATGAAAGCTAGACATAAGACCCATCCATGGCTATGACTAGATGTAGCTGTAGGTGCGTCCTACTTAAACATAGATCTGTATCTTGCAGTTGTACTCAGGTGTCTGTTGGAGACAGGTATATTGATGAAGACTGTGAATTTGCCTTCCTGATTCTTTCTGATAAATTAGGAATTCTGATGCCTTCCTCAGGAATCAGATCCACAAGTTGGTTGCTTTCAACTTGAAGGAGAAATGTTAGTTTAAACCAGGTGCAGATCTAACCCATTCAGTTCATAGTCTGATTATCAAGGATTTCAACCACAGCCAATTTTTCAGGCAGAATTTGTCATGTAGTATGAATTGCAATCAAACTACAGAACTCCTTTCTTAAAATGGCTTGATATACATGGAGTCAATCAAGGCTGACTTCAGTGTGCCATGACTCTTTCAGCAGTGCCAAGATGGGTGCTACCACAGACACAGGCGTTCCTGAGTAATCCTAACCCTAAAGAAAACTTGGGACCTACTGGGAACCATGGCCAAACTCAAACTGCTGTACATGGGTCTCAGAATGTTAAAAAACTTGTGTTTTTGTATGGGTCTGAAAAAATATATGGTGCTATTTGCACTTCGCTTTGAGATATGAAACCATGTTCTCAGATCAGCTCATCCTACCATCAACCTAAAGTGAATAAAGACCTGCCATGAGCTGCCAATTTGCAAGTTAAACCAGGGAACATAAGTTATGTTACTGAACTGAATTTTTTTCTGACAGAAGTAGACTGATTTGTCCTGCCACAGAGAGAATGATTAATTTTGTGTTCCACCTGCTCTGATCTTGGAAGAGGAGGGAACTTTCTAATTCAGCAGTGAGTAAAAGGAGCTAAAAGAACAGACTATTGTACAGGAAGCTGAAGATGGCCTTTTCTCTTCCTGTGCGAAGAGAACTGAGCTGCCTTAGGGCTGGCTGAAAGCAAAAGGGGCTCTGTGCCACTGCTCTCAAGTTGGATAGAGAGCAGGAAGAGATTTCCTACCCACTGAAATCTGGTCTGAGCAGCCCACAGCACTCTCATCAGTGCACCACCAACTGGGAATTCCCTGTCAGAAAAATATTTCATTTTGCTGGATGTTTGTGTTTGACTGGTGGAAAATCAAAGTGATCTGTGGTCAGGTAATTCTGTTGAAGAGTTTTCACACATTTCACTTCTAAGTGGGTCTACAGGACACTTCACTCAATTTCTCTCCATGTCCACTGTCATCCGGACTATAGTATTCTCCATCCCTTAACCTCTTTTTCTGGTCTGAATTAATTGAGTACACTTCCTTAATGCCAGGCCAGTTTTCTTATGGCCAGGCCCTGGTGTGCATCACTGATCATATATACCAGAGAGGGAACTGAATACACAGGGGTGAAGTCGGCTTCTGACATACACCATGCTTGCAGGAGTACTAAACATGAGAAAGCAGCTGAGCTGCCCGAAATGAAGTGCTTTGGTTAGCATAGAAAAGCACAATGAAATCCTCTGATTTCATGAATGCAAATTTTTTTAAAAATGTATAGCTTTTTTAACTGTTTCCCTAACCCCAACTTTCTGACATGAAATGACACAAAGGCATTTCCTGCAGCAGAGAAATTCCAGGCCTGAGCTAACTGAGGTACGACAAGTATGTAACATACCACCAGCGCCGGAAGGAAACCATGTCTCCTATGTGGGTTTTAATGAGGCATATGAGTCTTTGATTTACACCAAATTTACTCTCAAATTTAACACAAGTATTTTAACAAAGTTACAGCAAATTCCCCTACATGTTTCCAAATCTTCTCGTAACATCTGAAGGCAGTGAGAGGTCCTATCCACCCTGCAGCTTTGGCTCAGTCCTGGGGTGTCTTCTTGCTCTGCTATTAATATGTCTAGATCTGTCATTGAATCTTGCTGTGTACTGTCCAAGGGATGACCCTCAGGTGAGGCCCAGAAGGGACGCAACTCCTGCATGAGTGTTCCAAGGCTGTTGTCAGTACAAAATAAAGCAGAACAGCTAAAAGCACCTTTGGAGACTGTGAGTTTTTGAACAATTGCACATGGTATCAAAGTAATATCTTTCTTCTCTCCAAATTTATGCATGGCTGGTCATCAGCTCACCAGTAGAAGAACTCTCTTAAACTGGCAAAGTAGATTCCTGGAGGAAGGAGCTTCCTGGTCTATCTGCAAAAATGCATCCCGTCTGCAGGCCAAAGGCTTAATGTGTACATTTAGCGGCTGGCCTGAAGCCCAAGTTATATTTATACTCAGAGCACATACTTCCTCACACTGAAGAAGCATAGTAGTGCCTTTTGGAATTTACGGGACCATCAGGAATTCATAACAAACAGTACTAGCATTCTACATTTCCGCCTCAGTTTAAGCAAAATTTTATATAGAAGAAACCAAAACACTTAACCCAAGGACCCATTCCTAGAAATTACCATTAAGCTGCTAAAAGCTGGGGCACAGCTCTGAGGATTTATGGAGAGCTGTGTGAAAACCTCTGCGAAAAGGACATTACGCATAAAACACATACTTACATCTGGTTTTGGGGGGGTTATGCAGCTTCAAGTTAACCAGGTAACATCTTATACCTATTACTAGTGCAGAGAACTTCCCAGTCACTAAGCAGCCCTGTGGACAGCTGATACCAAATACACCATCCATCGCTGTTACCTCCAATTTGAATATTACCACATCAACTGTATCATAAACCCTGTTTCTGATACATGGGGAAGGACAAGCGAGGGATAGCATTTCAGAAGGAGTGCTGTACCTGGGTTTCCCTGAGCCATGGAATCATAGATGAGTTTGCAGGACTTCAGCAAGATGGCAATCTTCTTTTCTGGGGAGTAGGCCTTGTGCATGGTTGTGAACTTTTGAAGGATTTTTTCAAGCACAATGGTTTCAGGCACGCTGGTCGTGACACCTAGGTCAGTGGTAGTTGTGTTTTGTATCACAAATTGGTTTTCTTTTAGCTGCTGCAAGGATCCATCTTTGTTGTGGATTTCTTTTAAGTAAGAATCAATGGCTTCTTTTAAAGGTTTCAGAACACATTTGTATAATGCCGTCTCAGCAATCACTTCTGCACAGAGAAGGAAGAACACAAACGTCCATGATAAATAATCAATACAATAGTGCAGGCACAAGTAAAACTCCTAAGAAAGCGTGTGGTTGATTATTCATGCACTATTGCCTAGCTGTGAGCAGAGAGCAGAAATTACACCCCAGAAAGTAAATGTTTCATTACCAGTACCCTCAGAAGTCCTGGATAGGGTTGAGATGAACACCAGTGCACAGCTTCTGTATGAGAGCTCCTGCTACCAGCAGCTGTCTTTGCCTGACATCCTGACTGACCAGCACGGCACTGTCAGGCAGCAAGAAAAGGCAACTCTGGGAGGAGATGAGGAATCTCATCTTACTGTGCTTGTTTTCACAGCCCTGCCCTTACAAATGCCCAGGTGGGATTCATTTCATGTCCCCCTGACATCTCCCTCTGATCTGTTTGAGATAATCACTTTGGGATGAAAACAATTTCATCCTCAAAGCACCCCTTTCTCTGCAGTGAATGAAAAGTGGCTGTAGCCACCCGCTCAGAGTCAGACACCAACAGCTGGTCAGAAGTTTCTCATCCTTACTGTTCAAGTGTCTCTAACTTACTGATACTAATGTCACCTCTTAGGCCACCTGTGGATGAGGAAATAGTCTGTGTGGGTTGAGTGTTTGCTTTATATTCAGCAGGAGACAAAAGCAAGCGTGAGAGGCAGTGAGAAAGTCTGTTGTCTGACTCCTAGAAACCAGAGCTAGGAGGGTTGCAGGGAATCCTCTTTTCACCCCAGACTCAGGCAAAAAGGGTTCATCCACTCATTCAGTGAGGAATGAAACAGACAGCAGTTAACATTTATATATACAAAATGCGACTATTTTAAAGGATCCAGAGAAACGATTAGCTTGGAGCAGGACAAATTCAAGTTGCAGTAATGGCTGTCCTCCACAGGGAAGGGTAGTCCCTCTAGGCTGGCTGGGCCATGTCATCCTGTTAAGGAACCACCTGTGAACGGAGCTAGAGGTAACCAGGCATGTCTGTGTGAAGGTGGGGGAATCCTTGCACACACGGAGCTCTACCAAGCAGAACAAGGACACTTCTTCTTTCTGCCTCCTCTCCACCTTCCCTAATCGAGATTAAAGACTGACTTCCCTGTGCTGACAGTCCCTTTGCTTTGAAGAAAGAGGTTACTAGGATAAAAAGTGCAGGTGTTACATGAGGTGCATGAGAAGTGAAACTGTACCTCCCTTCTCCTAGGTATGGCAATGGGCTGGCAGCAGGTCTCTTCTGCTGGGGAGACTGCAGGATCATGTGAAGCCTTAGCTGGGTGAGAAGGAAGCCAGCAGGGCCTGCTGAGACTGGCAGCTGAGTGCCTCTGAGTCCTGGCTCCCCCAGGGTAGCTGGGTCCCACCTAATACTGGAACTGCAGGATCCCCTGGAATCCCTGGTCATTTCTGTGGTTGGCCGTGTTCTGTGTTGGGGTCTTCCAGCTCCCAAATTGCCTTAAGCCAGTTTAGGGATCTCATAAATAGCTCTGTTTCTCAGGTCCTCAGAAAACAATTCTAAATCAAAAGAGCATATAAGTGCATGCATGCATGCTTTTTCTGGCTGTATGTCTTTGGCTGGGATAAAGAATCATTGTATATTCCTTCATGAATGTACATTAAACTGGACAGTCCATTTCTTAGCAAGGAGAGCAGTAGCACATTATTCCCTCACAGAATATTGAATGAAAAGCATCGAAACACCCCTAAACAGCCAAAAATATTAGTTTCCCTCCACAAAGGCAAATTATGTCTGTGGCAATGAGAGGCAAATGCTGTATTTTGGAGCCAGCAGCTATCTTGCAGCAGGCAGCTTTTTGTGCCTCTGAGCTCTGAGGAGCACAGAGTGGGATCAAGTGAGTCCTCCAATCTGCCACTCAAAACCATTGTAGTCTTGTCCCTTCTTGTGAGACAGTGGCTGATCCCAGATCTGGCTGCCACATACAAGGAGTTCTCCATCCTCACTGCAGAGCGTGAGGCAGTGGACATAGAAGGCCATGGGGAGCACAGCTGTGCAGGGGGACATTGAACTTTTGTGTTTCCAGTGAACACAGCTCTCAGTGTATGTGCCTGTGCGTACAGGTATGTACACAAACCCAGAGACTTGTATTTATATGTGTGTATATATGCATATATACATACATATATGTCTCACACACAAACATACACCTCTTCTTCTTAAACTCTTCCCTTTAAAACATTAATTTTTCATGAGGGATTTTCCCCCTTACTGGTCTCCCAGTTTTTAGAGCTGCTCCTCCAAGTGCTGGCAACCACAGAGTAGACTTTATTCCACACCCCTCAGCTTTTAAGCAATGGTTTATAATTCTGTAAAGCAGAACCTGTGTCTGCGTAATTCTTCCTTCTTCCTCACCTTCCCAAATTCTGACCAAAGATGGGTAAAGCGCAGTCACCTACCTAACTGTTCCTCAGTGTGGGAGCCTGGGTCTAACAGAGATTTCAACTCAGTGCTCTGCACTAAGTAACTCTTCAGCTGCGTCATCATCATCCGGATTTCTTGTAGCATCTCTGTGCTGGAGCTCTGCTTTGCCATCATCTCTAAACTGTACACTCTGTAGTCCCGCACCAGGTTGCCAAAGTACGAGTCCTTGTCCTGTGCCAGCTCCACAATCTTCTTCTGCAGCTTCCTGTCACTAGACAAAAAGACTGTGAAGACATTGGACAGGCTCACAAAGGACAGCCTGTTCTTGGCCTTGTCCAAGATCATGGAGCGTGTCTTTTTACCAGATGAACTATTCAGCATCTCCAGATCATCCTCTGTGCTGCTGGTGGAGTAGGAGTCTGGTTCAGATGTTGATGTCTGAGCCACAGTGCTGCCTCCTGGGCCTTCCAGGGCGGAGTGAGCATTTTTCAGTTCAGCTGAGTTGGCAGATTTGCAGCTATGTCCCAGTTCAGTCTTGGTGTGTGTGCAAGCGGCACCACTTGACAGTGTAGCAGAGCTGCTCTTGCACAAATCCTGCACCGTGGCCATGGTTGTGGCCATCTCTGCCACTGTTCTTTGCTTTGACTGACAGGAACTGGGGACCCTCGGTACCTGGGAAAGCCTCTTCCTTCTTGGTGGTGGGATAGGAGGCGACTTTCTTATGGCATTGCTTCGAATCCGAGGCATGTCCTTCATCTCTGCAGGTTCAGGCTTTGCCTCCTGAAATTGTGATACAGCCATCTCAGGAACTTCCCCAAGCATTTCTACAGCCTTTTTGCACAGTGCCTTTTTATCTCTGCTCTTGGTACTCGCATGTCGTTTCTCTTCTGTCCGTTCCCCTTTCAGCGTTTCACAACTTCTAGGGCTTCCCACACAGCTCTCCTCTGAGGTCCGCTCTGACAGCCGCTTCCGCGGGGGGACAGAGGGCTGGGAGCCCTTCTTGGGGCTCACTGCCAAAGGCTCACTGATTGAGCAGCTCTGCTTCCCTTCTCCTTTGTTGTCACTGCCTTCAATTCTCATTTCGTTCATGGTCTTTTCTAGTGGCTGAAGGAGCAGCTCATTTTCTTCACAGGCAGTGGTGGGATCCTGCAGGAGCTTCACAGAAGATTTCTGAATGAGAGCATGAGAAGGTGGAGGTGGCGGGGGGCGGCGGGGAGACCTCCTTTCAGTGAGCATGGTGGCAGGGGGGAGATCAGTACTCACAGCATGGCTTTTAGGAGAAGGTACATCTGGTGGAAAAGGATTACTGCACTCTTCTATAAAAATAGGATTCACAAACCACAGCCTGTCATTTCCTATTGACAGCTCAATTTCACATGAGCAGTGGTTTGTGCTGCTTGCAAAACACTGGGTAGATTTTAAACTGTCTGTTTGGGCACTGCTGAAAGCAGAGTCTTTTGCAGGGTGGGATAACTCCTCTCTTTTTCTGTGGTTTAAGGAGGAATCCCAGAAATCTGTCAAAAAAGGAAAAAAAAAAGAAATAATAAAAAAATGCTCTGAGAGAATTTTAGCTGCTAAAGGCATGTGGAAGTCCTACTTTTTGTTAAAGAAGTGGTACAAAAGCTTTCACACCTCTGCACTAAACAATGTGACGAAAAGGTTACCTGTTTTATGTGTGTGAGATCCTTCAGAGGAGGGAACAAGCTCAGAAGCTTTACCAGAAACTTCTTTCTTAACCAGTTTTAGGACACTCATCTAGTGAGAACTGTTGATGCTGTGCAGCCTATGCAGCGTGAACAGGAAGGTACAAGTAACAAATACAAATGACTGTAAAAGAGGGTCTATGGCTTGTTCAGTGATCACTGTCCTCTAAATGTAAATAGCTGTGGATACCTGAGGTGAGGGTGTGAAACCCCCAGGTGACCTCCTGTCTCCCTCTTGCTGACTGTGGGAAGGTGCAGGGCAGGGATATATAGCCTGGATCCAACGTACACCAGGGGCACAAGAGATATCAGATGAAGATGACACAGCAAGCTCATGTGTCAGTCTGTCTACAAAGAGGTCTGCTCCTGTTTTGCAGTACAACCAGTCCAGAAACATATGATTTAAATACCTTCCACAGGTTAAAATTACCATTAAAGACTGTAGCTCTGGATGGCAATTATCCATAGCCAAGACACTGCCTGCCTGCCTGCAGGTGTAAGAGAGGAAATATAGTGCAAAAGACTATGTACACAGGAAGGCTGTATACTGAAGGACAAAAGAATAGTTAAGCACTTCAGTACCATCAGCTGTGACTGGAAAAGGAAGATGCAAGTAGTCATTTCTGTATGTCACAAACCTTTTACTAGAATGTCTTTGAATAGCTCATTTAAAAATTTACAAAGCATTTATTCATATTTTTAATAGATTCAGCATCAAATATAAACTTCTTCCCTTCTCCTGAGATGAGTTTGTAAACCTGCTTGCCTTACCAGTGCGACTGCTTTCAATCAATTTGAGGTCTGCTAGTCCAGGGTCCACTACTCGAAGCATCAGGAAACAGGATCCTGCAAACCCCATATGCTCTGACCAAGGAAAAGGGTATAAACCTCTGAGAGTATTCCCTGGGTGAAGACTGATGCCCACAGATTTAGGGACAAGGGGAAGATGGGAAACCCTGGAAATACAAAGATGCAGGTGACTAAACAACTATTTCAGCATGCTTGGTCCCTGGACACAAAGCTGACACTGGTGGCACGCTCCTCTGGGTGGACAGAGGACACAAATGGGGCTGCCACACAGCACATGAACCATGCCCTTTGCTTGGTTCCAAACCTGTCTCACTGCAAAAATATCACCTGCTGGGTCAAGAGGAGGTGAATGGGACTGCACATGTGTGAGATGACCCTCAGTGCTGAGCACATGGTGCGGATGTCAGGACGATGCCTTTAGCTGTGTCTTGCCAGGACTCCATTCTCCTGTTGGCTGCACAGTGTAGCCCCAGACCATCACAGGGAAGGAGGCACAGGGCTGAGCTGGCCAGAGCTCTGGGCAGTGTCTGCCTGTGTTTTTTCCTAAAAACCAGCATCCCAGAAAAGCTCAAAGGGACTTCCCGTTAGGGAGGTCATAGCAGAACTCAGAGCAAAGGAACTCTCAGTTAAAGCCAATGCAGAACTCAGGGGTGAAACACGTCAGATAAAATCTCTCCCTTGCCTACTGCATCCCCAAAGGAAAGCCACTTCTTCCTGTTTTGCTCCCAGGTGCAGCTGTGACTTTTGATGGCTTTCTGGCTGCAGCCAGCTCCCCACCATCGCTGGAAAAGCCATCTTCTTTCTGCTGCTGCCATGACTTGCTCTCTGTAGGACTCTGCCTTGTCCCCTCGGCATCCTGAGTCCATTGCTGGCCTTGCCTCCCTCTGCCAGCAATGTGGTCCCCATGGTCACAGCCAGTTGCCCCAGGGAGAGAGACTACTCCCTTCCCTGCAGCAGATGCAAGTACTGCAGGCACAGCAGGACAGGCAGGGTAGCTCCTCACTGATGTCCTGTTCCCTCTAACCAAGTGTTTCCATAACACAGGCACAGAGTAAGCCATGTACAGGTGAAATAAAAGAAAGCTCATTCCCATCAGGTTAAAATTGCTGATTCAGCCCCCTGCAGCCTATGTTAGTGTCCATGGCTAATTCAGCTTTATAAGCATATCAGCATGTTTTTGTTTTTTCAGGCAAGCTGAGGTTAGAACAAGTTTATTCCCTAATTTCCTACTAGGAGAGGGAAGAGAACCAAGAAGCTTAAAATAAGTGTTGCCAGGAACAACAGCACTCTTGACAACAGAATTCTTGCATAGACATGCAGTTGCAACTGCACCTAATAGCATCACACTGCTAACCCCCTCATGTCTGAGATTGTGTGGGGTACAATTTCCTTTAAAAAGGAAATTGTAGTCCAACTCTACTGGGTATCAGAACTCCAATTCTACTGTCCTGTATGCAGGACAGTGGAAGTTGCTTGTTTAAGTCTGAAAATAATCTGTGGAGCCTCATGGGCTGAGGAAATTGTGAGTAAACCAACCTACAAAGGGAAGTTGGTTATTTTTCTCAGTAGCGATCAGGATAAGACACTGTGGTGAAAATATAATGCTCCACTCAGACTGTGAAGGACCAGATGAGGTGGTCATACCAAGGATTACATAGCTGCTTCAGAGAGGGTGTTTCTGAATGCAGCCACACTGTGTCGTATGGCAGAAAAGGCAGTTTGATTGTCTCCCATTGCTATCCTGGCTCTTCCCTTAGTTTATAATCTGGGAGGGATAATTAAGCAGTTCTTTAAGAACTCGTATGTGTGTGCTCTTTGTGCAGTGATAATTCTGCTAAAATGCCTTCTGTACCAGCAAGGTCAGGACCAGAGGGCTTGAAGTACATCCTCTTTGACAATATACATAACAGCCAGATCTTCTGTGGGACAAACCAGCTTGTTGGTAGACATCTTACTTCTATCCCCTCAAAAAACATATCACTTTGAAATAAATAAAAAGCAACATATCAATTTCAAACAATGCTAGCTTTCCTTTGGGAGTGCCAGTGCCACTTCAGGCAGCACTTATTGTTTGTGTACTCATTCTTACCCATGAAATTTTCTTCCAGGAAGCAGTAAACAGTATCACACATTACTTCAGCCTGTTTGGCTTTACTGACATAGCATGGCACTCCAAGAAGCTAGCATCATTTCCCAGGAAATCTTTACAGAACAGCACGTTTTCTTCTGCTGTCAGAAGTTTTCCTGGCATGCAATGTATTGTGATAAGCAAACCTCCAAGCATCACCATGCTTCTGATCACCGGTGTACAGGAGGGAAGAAAGTCTACAAACAGTATTGCTTTGGTTCTCGTGTTTTAGTTAATCCTTCTTTTCAGAAGCTGTTGGAGACTGTTACCTGAGTCAGGATCAACTCTAAGGGTTGGAGAATTATGACAAACTTCTTACATTTTAATCCAAATTTTTACACTTCTAACTAAAATTAATAATAAGTTTGCATCTTGCTATCTCAACTTGCAAAGTACTTTTGTTTAAGCAGTAAGTGCTGGCTAGCTACCCGTACTCAAGGATGCTTTGACAAATGGGAACATATTCAAAATAGAGGATGCTGAAAGTGTTAGAGGCAAATTGCTAGTCAAATTTAACAAAGCTTCTTGAACTGAAACCAGCAGGGTTTTCCCATGCCTTATGGGAGGTATAATGCAGAAGATCCAAAAATAAATCCCTAAATCCCCATGGTGCTCTAGTGAGCATCTCTAAGTGAGCTAAATTCAGCTTTCACCATTGTTTGGCTGTTTTCAACAGCTGAGAAAAAACTGAAAAGCAAACTAGTGTGAGAGTGGCTAACTGTAATACCTGTCTCAAGCGGAGTGTGTTAAATAGGAAGGAATAGGAAGGTGACCTCCTTTAGTTAAAAGAACTGCATTTCCAACTCTGGAACTTTACACATCTGATCTAAAATTTGCTCATTTGGTGCTGTCACTAAAAATAACATTCCTTTTTTATCTGATTAGTGTGAGGCAAGAGAACATGCTGGGACACTACAGAGTCCTCTACCAACTAGAAATCCTACAAGAGAAAGCAGAAATATCAAAACTCAAAAATATCACTTCCATCAGCATTGCCCCCACACATCAGAAGGGGAAATTACAAAGCTGTTTTTTTTTCTTTTTTCATATGCTTAGATGCCAACTACTTCCAATTTATGTAAGTTATCATGAGAGGCTGTGCCATGCTTCAGCTGTTGAAAAGCCCAGCTTACACAGTGAAGCTGTAGGTCCCACCCATGCAAAAAAGTCCCAGTGGAGGTTTTTGTCCAAAGGGGCAAGTGTCAGTTTTCAGTGTGCTTCTATAAACATAAAGATCATGAACATCTTCTCTCTTGCATTCAGGCCTCCTTGTCTATTCTGAAGACAGCAGTTCATCTATCCTCCACTTATGAAGCACCATGGTTCTCACAAGTTTGAGTGAAACTCTGGCTGCTTTGAGGGACTTACCTATCCCCAGACTAGAGATAATTTCAAGGTCTTGAAAGCTACTGGCTTCTAATATTGCTTGTGGTAGCTTCAGGGTGAAGGGCAGCAAATCTCTGTAAAAAGAAACACAGTGAAAAAACCAACAAGAATAAACCCCACAATTGCTAGGAACCCTGGATTTTACTGTTGGTTCTAGTGACTGAATCACAATTTCAGCCTTCCCTGCAAAGTCCTGGATATTGTCGTGGGAAGATCTCATGCCCCATAAGGCACCATGGACATTGTGCCAGCCTGGATTGCTCTGATTTCACAAGAGGTCACTAGCTCCTGCGGTGATGCTTCATGCCATGCCACTGGCTTAATGGTGGGGTCTTGGCTTCCTCCTCTGAAAGCAGCAGGAGTGCCTCTTGCCTCAGAGAAGCCACAAGGGTTGAAATACCTTCCCATGAAAACTGAGGTGTGCAGATGGTAATTATTGTAATCAGAAAAAACATTCTGGTGTGGAGGGGCTCTGCAGTCTTTTTTTTCTCTGTTTACCCCTCTCTTCGCACCCTCCTTCCTCTTTGAAAAATCACTGTAAGTATAAAGCTTGGGGACATGGCAAGACACAGTGGGGTTAGGGAAGGAAGGCCCCTCCTGGGGAAGGGTAGCCCCTGTGTGAAGTGATAGACAATGATGAAGTGCTGCATGACACTGAGAAAACACATACATCTCCCTCTACTCTTCACTCTCAGATTTTTGACTGCTTGGTTTATGGAAAGATGCTGTATTTTTACTGAAAGAAAAGATGCAGTTTCTCAGAGGTCATTAGTTGGGTTTCACACACCCTACGTTTCAAATAATTAATTGAAGCTCTTGGGCTGACATTAAACTGTTCATGTTTGTCTCTTGCCTAATGTCAATTTGCTAAACCTGTTCCTATGTCAATTCCCATTCCAAGGATGACTAGGAAAACCAAACCACTAGTCCCTAAAAGGCAGCAAGCAATAGTGCATGATGATTTTACACATTAAGAAGCTTAACAAAATGCTCTGCAAGATGCAGGAAATTATTTTAGAAACAGCTGGCCTTGTGCGTAGGTGGTATCTGCTATACAAACGTGCATCCCAAAAACTCACAAGACTGCAGACCTGGGGAGGACCAATTTATTGTCAGATAAATGCAAGGCTGCTACTTTTGCTCTTATTAACAGATCCATGTCTTACTGATGTACTGTGTACTCCATGGACTCTCTGTGAACCACTGAGGACCCTGTTGTCACATTTTTTTTTACATAAACTGATGTGATCAGTTATCACATCAGGAGTATTATTTTATCATGGCAAATACGAGGTTTAAAAGAGGAAGAGGGTCCAGAGACATTCTGCTTTCTTTGTTTGTTACTGTTCTTACTGTTATATTTGCTATATGCATCGGTAGTTCCCTTTTTTATTTATTTTTTTTTTTTTTGGTAGAAAAATACATCTAAAAATCAGAAAACATTGAGACATTAGCCTAATACAAAAAAATATCTGGTTTTATTCATGGAGCAGCAGCCTACAGATAACCCACCAAGTCACCTGTTACCTACAGGTGTTATTTTACTGATCTAAGGTAAACAAACCAGGCCAGACTTTCTTTTGGGAAGAGCCTGTCAGCCCTGATAAGCTGTTTTCAGCTCCCTATAGATGACTGTTTATTACAACCCTGAGAATAGGCTTTTCCACACAACATCATGGAGACCTTCTACAAGCTGCCAGTGAATGGTAGGTGAGTGCCTAAGCACCTTTTTTACTTCCTTCTTCTCTCAGAAAATGATTCCTTATTTTCCTTGTCTTTTGACAGAGACCTGAAAAATCACATGAACCACCTGCAGGAAAGCAGAAGTGAGCATATTTTCCTCCCACTGGCCATTGACTTGAAATGCCCAATTATTGTTTGCATTTTGACTCTTCTTTGCTTTAACACAGGAATCTTTATATGGGTCTTGGGATTCGTTTAAGCCCATTCTGTAGGGTCTATACACATCCAGATGACTGTCTTTTCATTGAGGAGGGTGAGAGAGAGTCTGTTGTGACTGGGTAGGAGTCCTGACCCAGCAGCACTGAACTCAGCTGGCTGCAGCAGCAGCCCTCAAAATAGTGCAAATATTACTGCCTGGGTAAGCTGCAGCACACTGGATCATACCATAGATAGACTGTTCCTGCTATGTGACCTAACCAAGTCACTAACAAAGCTGCCTGGTAAATGTATTCTGAATCTGCTTTTACCTCTTAGATGGAAGTAACTACTTTAAGAGTCATCTAAGTTTATATAGGGGAGACCAAAAGTTTACATCCAACTCAAAATCAGGCCTGCTGCTGCTGCGGCTCCTACCATAAGGAGGTTGTGGAGGTATCGCTGCAGTGTGCCCAGCACAAACACAGCTGAGAGGAGACTGCAGACAGAGGAGACGCAAGGGTCTAATTACATAGAGGGACTCATCAGCTGCTGATCAGACCTTGCTCTAATGAAAATGACCTGTCCTATGTCTGTGGCCATTAGGTTTGGTATTTCTGCACTGAACAAACCAGCAAGGTCTCTTCTGTATTGCTTTATTGTATTTTTAAATTTTGGCTAAAGAAATGAATTGTTTCAGGACTACTCTCCTTGACAGATTCCCCACAGGTGTCCAAGTGGTCTGAACCTCCCACAGCCAACAGTCCATTAGCAGATTTACTAACAAGCCAATGTGGATGCCAAAGCTGCTTTAAGTAAGAGATAGTTAATTCAGGCCCCATTCTCCTCCTTGCCCTCCTAGCCCCAGTTCTGTGTCTCAGTACTTTGTGGGTGCAGCCCTATGGACTTTGCTCAGACAGAGATTGCAGCTTCAGGGACATCTGTGGTTATGGCGTGCCATGGTACAAACTGGGTGATCTGTCCCCCTTGTAGATACCAACATCTGAAATACCTCCTTGTCTAGCAGGTTAGAGGAGATGGGAAGAAACAGAGGTGGATGTGCTGTGACTGGATACTGGGGAAAAGCACTCCAGAGGGAAGAATGAAGCAACCCCTCCATGGAAGCAATGAATCCAACTCACCTACTGACACAGTAGAAGGCAATCAGTTTGAAGATGTCCTCAAATACAAGGACAGATCCTTCCAGGTACAGGACTGATAAAAAAAAAAAAAAAAAAAACAAACAAAAAACAAGAGACAGTCAGCAACTGTTTTCTTTGAGACAGTCAGCAACTGTTTTCTTTGAGCTACACAGTAAAAAAGGTGGTGGGTTTGGCTCACATATCTTGTATTCTGTGGTTGTCCAGTATTTGCATAGACTAATATGAAGAAGGGTAAAGAATTGGCTTCAGACAGCCACAGTGAGAATACCTGTGGAAACACTGGAGAAGAAATGTCTTAGCCAAGCTCTCTGAATGGTTAGCTCAAGATAGCAGACTGTTGTGACAGTAATACAATAGGAAGAAAAAAAAACAGGTCACAGCTAAAGAGTTCATAACAAGCCCATCTGTCTCTAAGAGTGTGCCTATCTGTAATACATATGGGGCTGACATTGTGACTCTCCATGCTGGAATCTGGTTTGGTCTGGATGGACAAAGTGCTTTGAAGAAAAAAAAAAATAGAAATCATTGTCTTATTACTATGTGTGTGGGCTCTGACCTGGGTCACACAGACAGCATGAGCACAGCCTGTTTGTATGTCCCCTGTCTTCTCCCTTCATTGTGTTATACAGCAACAGCACTTCCCCTTAAGTGGCAAAATGCAATCTACACCACATTGAAGAGTTCTTCAAGAAGACCTCCTTTATAACAGCATGCTATGGTATTGTGTAGCCCAAACCTCAGATGTTATTATAGAGGTTTTGTCTGCTAAGCTAGAAAAAAATTCACCAGCTGGTGGAGAAAATTTCACACTGATCAGTAACCCAAGGCAGAGAGAGAGATGGTTCTGCAGGAGAAAAGTGCCCATCTTTGCTTTAGCTTCATAGTCTCACAAATTGTCTGTGCCTCTATGTACACAACACATCATCTCAAAGATGGCAAGTTTAAGGAAATCTTCAGTGAGTTCAGTGGATTCTCCAGAGCTGCCTGTTCCTGCCAGAGGAACACACTGGAAGTTCTAGAGGAGCAGCACTGGCTTACACCACATAGCTGTGCCTGCAGCTGCTCTGTATCTTCCTTTGCTCTGTTTTCTAGGCCACAGTTCAGAGCTATGGACACGAAGCTCAGCTACCATGATTCAGCTTCATGGTCTGCCATAATTCACACACAGCTCTGTGAAATGTGTCCAGCTCCTTGCCCTGCCTGCCGGGTTGTTAGCTCCCCTACAAAGCAGGGCCTCCAGCACCTGCAGGATGAAGACATCTGCCTGGCTGTCCTCTCCGTTGGCTGCATGTACTTGCTCTTGCTCTTCAGCCAGCAGAGTATCCCACTGGAAGGAAATGCTCAAGCTTGTCTCTGGTTCAGCTTCACAGTTCACTCCCCAGTCAAGGCTTTTCCTCCTTTTATTTCTCCCTTTGTCCTAGCCCAGGCTGTCAAGTTGCTGTTTTAGCCTGAGTACACCCATATAAGCATTTTTTAAAGAGGCAAAGGACATGTAATTCTCAGAAGTCATTCCTAACATTAGTTTGTGTTGGATAAGCACAAACACATCAACCTCAGTGTGCGTGCTGATACCAGACTGCGATGAGGAATTTAAAACATATTTCAAGCAAAACAATTCCTTTCTCTTACTTCTCTTCAACAACTGGAAAACTACATGTTTGGCAAGCTTTTCTTTTTCCATAATATGAGTCATGTTTCAGACGGGGATTTTCACCAAACATCTGCAATGAACAATTTCTATAGTTTGAAATCCACCTGCTTTGCAGCTCTGACACAGGTAACCGAAGTAAGGACAAAACCCAGTGCTGTTCCAGAGAATGAACCAAATGCCAGGAGTCTGAACTTGTTTGAATCTCCAATAGCTAACTAAAGCCGTTTGTGCAGGCAGCAGCTTTAAGGACTTCTTTTCTGTTAAGAGCCACATGTTCACTTTGGCATCCCGAGTTGCAGGTGTGCGTAACAGCAGGCTGCACCTGCACATGTTTGCATACATGAGCAGATCACTTGGATTGGGAGTAATGATTGTTTCTGTGCCAGGAAGCTCTGCCATTTGGGATGCTGACTTTTGGATAGAAGAATATTAGTTCAAGCCCCTCAGTGTCAGGAGTGTCCACATAGAAGTGCCTTGTCACCCTACAGCTACTTCTCCTCCCATATGTATAGTTAACTAGCATAAACCACCACATATTAACAGTAATGACATAACTAAAGCAGTCTAGGTGCAAAACCTGCTGGAGCTTAAGGAGGGGAGTTTTCAGCAGGTGGTATATGGAAACTGGACTGCCCCTGGTCTGCTCTGAGAGGTCACAGAAGGTAACAAAATTGAGTGTATTTGCCAGCAAGCTGGGATTCATCCTTGTCAGTGTTCAAGGCAAGGTTGGATGATGCTTTGAGCTACCTGGTCTAGTGTGATGCATCCCTGAACATGGCATGGGGTTGGACTGAGTCTTTTCCAACCCTAACTATTCTGTGATTCTGTAAAGACCCACAGCTCTGCTGGGACATTTTTAGGTGGCCTGCAAGCAAATAATAATAGAAAAACACTGCCTTAGATGGATCATTACTCAAGGTACTAATGCCATTGGAACCAATACCCTTCCCAAAATTTATTTTGAACAGTGACAGTGTCAAGCAGCCTGTGCAGGGCTGCAGCAGCCACTTGGATCTGCTCCCAGCACAGCACCTATGGGGAAAGCATTGCAATATCCCGTGGGCAATGTCTTCCTTGGGAGAAACTGCCACACTTTTCCTTAACCTGTTTTTATCTAGTCACCTGCTGACTGCCAGCAGTCACCACTGTTAAGCAGTGCTTCCTGGCTGCCTTGCTCTTGGGTGGCATGTTCCTGATTCTTGGAAAGATGCAGAAAAGAGCAAGTCTGTACAGCTCAAAGAGTTCTGCTGACTGCTGGGGACAATATATCATTCCCCCAGTGCCAATACTGCCCTCAAAGCACCCTACTCTGAGGAGAGAGCCAGGAAGAGGTGCTTTCCTCCGCCTGTGGAGGCACTGTGGGTAGCTGGGAATCTTTCACTGACATGAGCACTGCTGCTCAGAGGGGGATGATGATGTTGCTATTTATAAGAACTTATGACCTGTGCAAAAGCTACAAGCAGACGCTTTTCTGCCAGACCACTGTAATCCTGCTGAAAACTGCAAAGACAAAATTCACCTTTCTTGGGCTCATGAAATCACACCCAGGGCACCTGAAGAGCAAGGAAATTTCTACATCTCAAGAAAACAGTGGCAGGATGTTAAGAATATGATCAAAAGCAATATCAAAATCTATCAAAATGTATCAGGCTGGGCTCTGAGAGGCAAGCACATTGCCACCATATGCTGAGTTTTACCTGGTATTTAGAAGCTCACAGAAGAAAGTCACTTTCAGCAAACAAAAGGAGAAATGTGTAGAGCAATGGGCAATTTTGAGCAGTCTGAAACAAAGATATCAGAAGTATTTGAAAAAAAATTCTGTGTGAAGGGAGCATTAGTAACACAAATCAGCAGTTCATTGTGGACCATACTCTGTATTGTGTCCTTTGTGCAACTCCATAAAGGAAGAGGACATAGACAAGTTATGAAATATTTATCATTTTCCTTTTACTATTCCAACATGCTCTGAGTAGTATCATCTTTAGGCACTGACTGGAATCTGTCTTCATATTTTCTTTACTCTTTAGATCTCCCCATCATTTCTCCACCCAGATGCTGATGTTGCTGAGTCAAACTGTCCCTGAGCATTCTGATTCTTTCCCACAGAATTGTGTTTGCTAGTGCCATTGTTCTGGTCACATGGACAAACCACCCCAGTTTCCATCTTCTTACTGCTTACAGAGGCTCATGGGATCCAATTACTTCAGCTTCTTCTTCTCTAATGGTGCTGTTGGTCTTATTCACTGTTTTTGATATCTCTGCAATCCTTTAGAGACATCTGAATTCAAAGACATTAATTCCATATTCTGCTGTAGTTGTGCTGACAGAAGGCTACTGAGAACACAACCATCCTCAGAAGTCCTGCTTAGACATGCTTGAGATGCTCTTATCTTTCCATATTTGGCAAACTGTAAGATTTGTCATCATGGGTGTGTTTATTCCAGTTTTCTATTTGTATTTTTAGACTTCAGCTTATCACTCCACATTCTCCTAACCAGACCTCTTTATTGGTGTTTCCATCCTTTGATATAGAATTACAGAATCATAGAACAGTTAGGGTTGGAAAGGACTTTAAGATCATCTAGTTCCAACCGCCCTGCCATGGGCAGGGACACCTCACACTAAACCATGCCACCCAAGGCTATGTCCAACCTGGCCTTGAACACCACCA
>JAOEHX010040253.1:4356-19181 GCA_025448015.1 Bolborhynchus lineola | reverse complement strand
CTGTAAGGGTGGTGAGGCACTGGAATGGGTTGCCCAGGGAAGTTGTGAATGCTCCATCGCTGGTGGTGTTCAAAGCCGGGTTGGACAGAGCCTTGAGTGGCATGGTTTGGTGTGAGGTGTCCCTGCCCATGGCAGGGGGGTTGGAACTGGATGATCTTAAGGTCCTTTCTAACCCTGACTATTCTATGATTCTATGATCTCTTGGCAGTCTCAGTCCTCACACCAGTGCCTGGCCCAGCACGGAGATGAATGCTTTGGTTGCATGTTGGCTGAGCATGTGCTGGCCATGTAGTGAAGCAGCAGGGCTGCCGAAGTGTGGATCAGAGCTGCTGCATGCAGCTCACAGCTGGCAAAGAATCCACATCCAAACTGCAGAGCCAACTCACTTGGCTTCAGGCTCTGTATGCAACAGCCCTGTCAGATACGACATGACAGCAGCATAAGTGCTGCCTGCAAAGCTGTTGGTGCCAGGGTAATTGTGCAGGCCATGGATATAGACACCCACTTGCCCAGAGGAACTCCTGCAGGCACATCCCTGCCAAACAGTCACAGAGCAGGCAAACGTTTGCCATGCACATCTGTGCCAACGGGATTACTTGGTCTAGCTAGGAGGGGAATGTAATTCCTTGTGCCTATCACAGGGCTTGTTTCCCAGCAGGCCAGGCCAGGCAGAGGATGCTGCATGCAGGGACAGGCAGAGGAGGCAGCTGGAGCAGGAAGGAAAGCAGCAAGGTTTGCTTGGCAGCAGGTCCCCCACTGCCAATGCAATGCCCTGTTTCTTGGCATGAACGAGGGCTGTTAAGTCTGCTCAGAGTGAGGTGTCATGCCCTTGCCATGTGCGTTCGGCCCCTGCAAAGCCACATCTCCAGCTGGGTACAACCTGCTGCCTTGAAGCCAGGCTGCTTTCCTCACCTTCCTCCCTCAGTTCTGCTGGTCTGCTTAGGGCTACCTGCCCTGTTAAATATGTTAAACAGCCACCACTACATGTGGCAACATGGCTTTTTAACTCTATCCTCCTTTTCTGCAGAGCAGTGGTGCGCTTTAGTCCCCATCCTGCAGAGCGCTGAGCATCCCTGATTCTCCCTAGTTTTCCTTAGAGTACATTGTGCCCTAAGGGAACAGTAGCTTTCGAGGCTGCTTTACTGTATTCCCATGGATACGCAGATCCTCCCTCCACCAAAAATCTGTCCCCATGAGTGCCAGGTTATGTGTCTGTGCCAGTGAAATGGCCAAACTCAGTCTGTATGGAACCAGTGATGGCTTTGCTTCTGCAGGTGTGTGCCCAGCTGTGCCGAAGACCATGCTACTGCCCCTGGGTGCCCCCCTACTGCCCCCGCGGGTCCCCTCTGGTCCTGGATGGCTGCAGCTGCTGCAAGATCTGCGCCCGGCGCCTGGGAGAACCCTGCGACTTCCTGCACGTCTGTGACCAGAGCCAGGGCCTCGTGTGTGACTACAGCACAGCACCCATGGGGAGAGCCACCTGCAACTGTGAGCACAGGGGTGCCCGCTCCCCCCTGGGGATCCCTGCACCCCCAGCTCCAGCCATGGCCCCAGACATACCGCAGCTTGCAGGGAAGCTGCCTTAGTGAGGATGATGCATGCAGCGTGGCCGCAGGGCTGTGCTTCAGCTCCAGTTCTGGTGCTGTTTGCTGACTGGGGATTCAGGGTGTTTGAGTGGGGATGGACACGGGGGTCCGGGGATGCTGCAGTCACTCTGCTGGGTATGGAGCCTGGGGATCCTGCAGAGAGATCTGAGGGAAGCATTCCCGAGCCTGAAAGCCCTGAAAGGCAGGGTCAGAGCCAAAGGGCAGTGGGTTTCTTAACAACTGGTGAGCTTTTTTGCTTTGAAAAAAGAGAGATGAGGAGAGGAGGTAGGGAAGGGGAGGACGTAGGTGATGCAGATGCTAATGCAAACCCATCTTTGCCCCATGTGCCTCTCAGTCTCTTCTGTGACCCCTCCAGTTCAGTCCCCATGGTTTCCCCCAGCAGTCCCCTCTGCCACCCACATCTCTGCCACTTTGTTCCTAACGGGCTCCCTGGGTGTCACTTGCAGTTGAAGACATCGAGGAGGGCTGCGAGGTGAACGGCCGAGTCTATCGGGACGGGGAGGTTTTCCAGCCCAGCTGCAAGCTCCAGTGCCGCTGTCTGGATGGCGGCTTCACCTGCATCCCGCTGTGCCAGGAGGATGTCCAGCTGCCAACCCCAGACTGTCCCTACCCACGGAGCGTGGAGGTGCCAGGGAAGTGCTGCCCCGAGTGGATCTGCGAAGTCCGGGAGCAGCACCATCCCCTCCAGGATGCTGGGGCAGGTAAGGTGCAGGATGTGCCAGTGAGGGGATGAACACACAGATCTCTGGGGTTGATCCCTTCACCCCAGGCTGTGAACATCAACAGGAGACAC
Source organism: Bolborhynchus lineola (assembly GCA_025448015.1). Taxonomy (NCBI): domain Eukaryota; kingdom Metazoa; phylum Chordata; class Aves; order Psittaciformes; family Psittacidae; genus Bolborhynchus; species Bolborhynchus lineola. The sequence continues at coordinate 16,781 of JAOEHX010040253.1, read as the reverse complement.
CTGTCTGCACATTTTCCTGCCATGCAGGGACGCTGCACAGTGACTGCCTCCAACCACCCCTTTTCCCCCCATCTCTTTCCATGCAGTCCCCTGGGCAGTGTCCCCGCTGCTGCCGTACTCATGCCAGGAGTGGGGCACGGAGTGGAGTGCCTGCTCAGCCACCTGTGGCATGGGGTTTTCTACCCGTGTCTCCAACCAGAACCGCTACTGCAGGCTGGAGACTCAGAGGCGGCTCTGCGTGGCCAGACCCTGCCCAGCTCTGCCAGCAGCATCCTTGGTGGTAAGTGAGGGCCTTGGTGAAGCTGGTGCCCTGAGAAAGGGAAATGCTAGGCGACACTAGCCATCGGACCCCCAGCTACCTGTGGGCACCTCATCCGCCCTCCTCAGCCATGACCGGACCAGACCCCAGGGACAGATAAACCATCTCCATAACCTTGGCTCAGAAAACAACTGTTGGCAGGGACAGACCTGAATTCTGAGGTCTTTGGTTGTCTGAAATCAAAAGCACTGTGGATCCCACAGAACCCTGAGCTACACCGGTGAGCTCAAACAGCCCCTATGGCCAGATATGCATTTGTAGCCCATGCCTGGCTCCCTGGGTGCACCTGAGAGGTGGCTCTGCCACCCCTTTAATTAGCCAGGTACAACCCCAATGCAGACAAGGTGCAAACCTGCCTTGCTCCCATACAGCCAGTGCTTTCTGGAGCCAGGCACCTGTACTGCCACATGCCGCTGCTCCCTAGACATGGGGGACACACCACCACCCCACTCCATCTCCCCATCTCTCTCTGCTCTGCCTTTGCAGCGAGGAAACAGAGCTCATTTGTAGCTGTTCCCACCCTAGCTGCATCCCAGAGCCAACATCTCATCCCGGCAAAGAGTCTGGCACAAGCCCACAGCGCTGTGGTTTCGGTGAAGATGGAGAATACATCCCTTGGGAAACTGGGAATGTACTGATGGACTTTGGCTGCAAAGGAGGGTGGAAATAGAGAACAAGATCCCCATGTCACCCAACACCTACCCCTCTGCGCACCCTGCTGACCCAGGCAGGGTTATTGGGCAGCATCCATGAGTTTCTTTGGCTGAATGAAATGGAAAATGGGGAAACTCTGCCCCAAGTGTGAACCCACCCAAGGAACCAGGAATCAGTCCTTTCCCAGATTGGTGGGGCTTTTGGAGAGGTGATGCTGCTCCTCCACCATGTTACACACACAGCTCTGCTCTGCGGGGGATGCAAGAGAGACCATCTCCAATACCTGGAAGCTCAAATCCTCAGGAGAACCCCCATGGGATCCATCCCCAAGGATGGAGCAGGTACATGGGGCTGCGCACCACAAGACACCACCATGCCAGGCTGAGCAGCTCAACCATGCATGAACTAAACCATCCCACAACATCCACCCTGCAGCCACCAGCAGCCTTTCCTCGCATGCGCAGAGTCACCCTCCTGCTGGCAGCTCTAATTCACCTTCATTCTAATTCACCACATCTCTCCAGAATCAACACGGACCTTCCTGCTCCGTCCAGCCTCCTCCTCTCCAAAGCACTGTTGGTTTGGCAGGGCTTCAGTGAGCAAGGAGCTGGGACACAGGAGACACCGCTCAGCAGCACCAGACATAGCTCCTGCCATCCAAGCACATCCCCGTGAACCACAGCCAAGGGGAAAGCAGGAAACAGAGAAAACAACTCACAAAGATGAGTCGGGGCCATCTCCTGACAGGCTGGAGCTGCTCCAGCTATGGAAGAGTCAGCGCAGGAGCGCTGCCTGGCACCTCTGTCCCTACTTTCTCACAGTGATAATCCCTCTGGGTGACTGAAAACTGAAACCCAAATGCCCTCTAACGGCCTTGCACAAGCATGTGGAGGGAATGTCTGTCCCCACAGCAGGGCAAGAAGGACAGCTGGAAAGGACCCATGGTTTAGGTGACGTGTCCAGGTGAGATATGGACAGTTCAGATGTGTGGAACTGAAAATAAAGATGTGCTCATCTAGATGTGGAGCTTGTCTGGGGCTATCCATGGGGGTAAGGCCAGCTCCAGGGGGCCCTCAGGAGCACCACTGCTCATGGCCAGCTTGACTGCTGCAGGAAAGGTCTGACCAAGGACGGGGCACAGCTTGGAGGCACCTCAATTCAGGCTTAATTAGAATAAGAAAACATGAAAAAAAAAAAGTGAATCAAAACACTGAAAACGTTATTGTAGGCTATTATATCATGAATTAAATTCTGCCCATCTGCTTTTACCCAGCTCTGACAATTGGACCAACCCATGGCACATCAGTGCTGGGATGCACAGGAGAGCATAGCATGGCACTGGTTGCATTATGTACAGACCAGGCCATGCCTCTTCTCAGCCTTCTCAAACCCAAAGCCTGAATTCCCCCTTATAACTCATCCCTCCTCCCACTAGCCCCACACCTCCTGCACTCACCCTGGACCAGGATTTCCCTGGCATCATGCTGCCACCATCATCATCCCAACCCAAGCCAACACCATACCAGGGCAGATTTGAGGGTGCAGGGGCAAAAGGCTGAATGGCAGTGGGAGCTCCCCTCTTCTGTCAGGGGAAAGCCTCCCCAAAAGCAGCAGGAAAGCCATCAGGGCCAAGGCAACCACTCCCCTGCTCCTCCAGCCCCTGCAAGTGCTGAAAATGAGATGAAAGTCAAGGATGCTTTTCAGTCACCTCTTGGGGATGTGGTGAGGGAAAGAAAAAATATCTCAGTGCTCATGCAATAAAACACATGAGCTTGCTTACAAAGAGAATTATTTACTGGGATCATCTGGTGCTCTGCCTGAACACAGATGATTAATTCAGTTTAATACAGGAGATATATGTCTGGCAGGCACCAAATCTCAGGATGAAAGTGGTCTGGTCTGCAGCTTCTGTTAACTTCTCGCCTCTGCAATAGCTGTGCCATAAGAGCAGTGACACAAGCTGCAGGTAGACTTTAAAACCACAACATTCCTGGGCTGACACAAATCAGATACATTTCGTGTACTGCAAATCCGGGGTTCAAACCAGCTCCTGTTTAAACATGGGACAGGCTGCTGGCAAAGAATGCTGCCAGGACTCTCTCCCCCACCCAGACCCTGCCCAGCCACCTCTGAGTGACGGTGAAAACCAAAACGTCGTTTATGAAGCAGCAACCTGTAATTCTCATCTCAAACTGAAATGAATCAACACACCTCTGCTATAATTCCCTTTTTTTCTTTTATTCAAAATATCATTTCTTCTGATTCACTAAGCAGAAAACATCTAAATAATGAATTAATGAATCCAAATAAATCAGAGTTCTTTTTCCCCAAGAATGCAGGGAAATCAGCTCTTGCAATTTGATTGCCAGTCTCACAATGTTTGCTGTTCTCTCTAAAGCCCTGCTACCCTGGAAACATGTAGTTATTGCAGTCTCTGACGCAGCGGAACCTGGGCTCTGCCTGCTGTTGTGGGGCACCAGATGAATACTCTGCCATCCTCAGAGGATCATGGTCACCTTAAAGATAGAAAAAAAAAACCCAACCAGAAGACAACTCACCCCTGTCCTCAAGGCAAACTGCCAAATCTGCACATATAAACAGCATGCAATTCAACAACCATATTCCTGAACCAGGAGTGAGCAACACATCACAGCTCATTTCAGTGCAAGAAGACACAGCAGCTAAAGGAGAAACTGTGCACTGCTGCATGAGTAAACAATGTGCATCAGAACGTTTTTTTCCAAGCCGTTTTCTTGACTGATGATTTTTAAATGCCTGGAGTTGGCTGAGAAAGGGCTGGATGAGCCCCTCGATGAAGCCAAACATTTTCAGATACCTCCCTGAGCACAGTGCAGTGCTCACTAAAAAACCGGTAGATTAAGGCCCTTTGTTCTCCTGTCGATGAAGAGCCTTGAATTGGTTGCCCATTGCTCAGGTTACCCGCAGGAGCCATCCCAGCCCTGTGCTGTCTTTCATATTGCAGCATGTAAGGAGCTGGGTACCCAAGGAGAGCATCCTGATACTGATGAGGGCTGTAGAACCCCTACTGTGAGTGAAATCATGGGGCAAGCAAACATCTTGAACACACACAAGGCAGGCAGGAGAGGGGAACCACGCTGCTCCGTGTGCTCCTCCGACAGGTCCAGCGAGAAATGAGGGGTGGCTCATGGGGTGCAGCCTTCCAGCCCTGGTCTGGTGGAATGGGGGGGTTCTGCTCACCCTGAGCGGCACAGATCAGAAGCAGGCTGAAAGCTGCCGCCCTCAGCGCACAGCTCCCACCCGCTGCGGGGCAGAGCCGCTCTCCACGCTTCCTTCCTCCCGCTGCCTGCGGGCACTGCAGCCGGAGCCCTGCGCGTCCCCGGCTCCCATCTGCCGAGGGCGCGGCAGAGGCTTCGGGCTGGGGCGGCTCTCAGCGCATCGTCCCCGTGCGCCAGGGCTGAGCACAGAGCGGGCCCGGAAGGAGCGGGGCAGCCACAGCCCACACTCGGGCAGGCCGGGGCCGCTCCGCCCAGGGCAACGGGCTCCGCTTGGCACCGGCACCTCGACCGGAGAGCGGCCACCCCGCCGCAGCGCCCGACGGCCATGGAGGCTCCCCCGCGGTGGCTCGGCAATGGCACCTTGTGCTCCGTGGACCCCGGCTTCATCCAGCGCTTCCTGCCCGCCGCCTACCTGGTGGGGATTGTCCTGGGGCTGATGGGGAACGGGCTGGGGCTGTGGCACCTCTGCACCAGGGCCCGGCGCAGCGCCCGACAGCCCCTCGCCTTGTTGGTGGGCAACCTGGGCTTGGCTGACCTGCTGTACGTGAGCACGCTGCCCTTCCTCGTCAGCTACTACCTGCAGGGCAGAGTGTGGCTCTTCGGGCAGGGCTGGTGCCAGATCACCCGTGGCCTCTTCCACCTCAACCTCTACGCCAGCATCGGCTTCCTCACCTGCATCAGCATCCACTGCTACCTGGGCATCATGCATCCGCTGAAGGCACGGGGCTGTTGCTATGGGACAACCCCTTCAGTGTGGCTCAGCACGATGGTCTGGGTGTGGGTCATCGCACAGGTAGCTCCAGATTTTGCCTTCAGCAAGATGGATGACATGGGGACACAGTGCCACAACACGACAGAACACAAGTACCTGGGTGTTTACTTGCCATACACCATGACCATCACCATGACTGGGTTCATCATCCTGTTCCTTATCATCGTCAGATGCTACTGCCACGTCGTGGTGGTGCTCTGCAGGAATGACACTGTGAACCTCAGCCTCAGGAGAAGAAGTATCAGTTTGGTGATTCTTGTGATGATCCTCTTCTCCATCTGCTTTCTCCCCTACCACATCTTCAGAAACCTCAACTTGCTGTATCGAGGCTGGCGGCTGCAAGTGTCCTGCATGCAGGCTGTAAAGAATATCTACCTTTCTTACCAGGTGACCCGGGGGCTGGCCAGCTTCAACAGTGCCCTCAACCCCCTGCTGTACGTGATGACCAGTGAATCCTGCATGTCACGTATGAGGACCCTCTGCCAAACAAGGAAAACCTCTTGCCAGGAAGATGAGAAGAATATGAGCATCATTCTTTGTAAGGAAGAGGCTTCTGATGAGCTCTGAGGTACCCAGCACCCCCTCCATAGGATGCACCACTTCTATTTGCACTTGGGCCCTTCTTGGGAGTCACCTCCTCACCCTGATGCCTGCTTTGCAGAGAGTTGGTAACTGCAGCATCACTGGCTCCAGTCTCACACAAGGGATAGACAGGACTGCTGGCACCAGAGAGGAAACTTGGGCCAGGTTTTAGAGCAAAGCTACTCAACCCAACCATTTAGCCTAACAGCGTGCTCAGAGATGGCAAGAAATGAACATTGAGTTTACTCCAGACTTGAAACATTTCTCAGTGCAGCCTCTAATGCAGCGGTCCGAGCCATCAACATCTCCCTGGTTCTGCAGCCACCGTTGAGCTCTCAGTGAGTATGATGGGGGTGAATGTGCCTTGTCCCCCAGATGCGTCCCCTTTTCCATGCTGGACACGGGTTTGAGACAGGATTCCCTCCTTCAGCTAAGGAGAGGGCACCAGTAATTAACTACCTGTGTTGGACAACAGCCGAGAGACGAATTTTTGCAGGGGGGGATGCTTTGGAGGTGGAAATAGTCATTAAAATATCAAGTTTTAAATAGATGACTAAGCTCTGCCAGTTCCTGAATTAGTTGTTCCTGGGTGACAGAGCTGCTTCGGGATCTGTGTGATCCTCTACTGCTCACCTCCTTTGCAGGAGAAAAAAAAAAAGAACTTTAGCATTACTCACTCTTTTGGAAAAGCACAGAGCAGATAACAACAAATCGGCATTTTGAAGCTTCTGAAGGCTGTTGGTTTGTTCGTTGGGCTGGGGGTTTTTTGCAAGGCAAATGAGTGCAGTAGCCTGAACCCCTGCTTTCAATGGGCAAAATCCCAGGAGAGTTTTGGGATCTTCAGGTGAGTGCTTGCACCTTACTCCTGCATCCAGCCTTGCAAGGGGGTTAGACACATCTGTTAAATATCAGACATGCAAAGAAAAGAGGAGCAACATGGGTTTGAAGTCTTGTGAAGGGAAGATTCAGTGGTGAGAGCAATCCATCCATTGCCATGGGATCTCTGCTTCAGGGGGAACAGAGGCTACTGAGCAGCAGTTTAGTTTTTGCTCTTGATGTTAATGAACACTGTGGGCGCTTTGGTCCTTGTGAAAGGAGCAATGCTATTTACAGCAGCAGACCTTGCAGCTCGGCTGCAGGAAGTGGATTGAGAGTCTAAATCAGCCTCTTCTGGGAAAGGGCCAACCCACAGGCACTGCGCTCGTTGGACCAAAACCCGTTATTTATCGCAGTCAGCTGCTCTTTGCACGCACCCACCCTCACTGCTGCACAGAGGGAGCCGCGGCTCACTTTCAGATGCAGTTAATATGTCTAAAGTGCAAATAAACACCTAATGCTTCTAGTCGTGACTTGTCTGGCTCCTTGCAAAGCTTCACAGGAGTACAGGGAGCAGCCGGCCCACTGTGGGGAGCAGTGACAGGGTTCCCAGGGCTCTGCAGATGGGGAGCAATGCTGGGCCGGGCGTGCATGCAGGTGGGTCCTCAGAGTCCACTCAGGGTCATAGCAAAACCTTGAAGCTTTCAGCTCCCACCTCATCCAGAAGAAACCCGAAGACAAGGCTGAAATTCCCAAATGAGATGTTCTTCTGTCTCTGCAGTAGGGAAGATCTTTGGGACATTGGGTTCAGGTGTGCTCCTTGTACACACTGCCTGGATGTGGGCTTCTTCAGAGCTCTGAACTTTCCTGAAGAAATACCCATGTCTCTGAAAGCTGTCCAGCTTTTCCGTCTTCACTCCTGGAGCCCATCCAAGACGCGACAGTTCCCCACAGAACTGGCTTCAGCTCCCCACAGCCCATAGGAACTGCAGCACCCTGTCTCTGCACCCAACCTTGTGCATGATTGATTGATGTAAAGCATTACTGCACCCCAGGGAAGCAGCACCATGTAGGAAGCACCAGCAAACTTTTGCTCTCACCCCTGCATTTCTGTGCCCGGCTCTGTTTTCTCCACTGCCCCCTCCTATCATTGTTAATGATGATTTAAAGAGCTGTATCCTTAAGAAGCATCTCTGAGCCTCAGAGACAGTTGTAGTCATAAATCTGCTCTGTTTTCTGTGTCTTGCATCTGCCAAATCAGCAAAAGCTATTAAGGAGCTGCATGTTCAGCCAACGTCCCTGAGATATTGGAGGGGTTTTGTATATCTTGCTTTGCAGGCCCCTTGTTTCTCAAACAATGCTATTTCTTCCCCATGAACTGAAGGGCTGAGCTCTTTCCCTTTATTAGCTATATGTGTAATTAAGGGCCAACCGCTGTCACATGGGCTTGTATGGCCAGCTTTGCAGCTGGTGATGGAGCAGCAAAGCAGCCCTCCTTCCTCCAGCCCTTGTGACAAAAGAGGCTCCTTCCCTTGCAAAGAGCAGCCGCTGCTCTCTGTGGGACACTGCGGGTGCATGATCACCACTGGGGACCTGCCCAAACCATGTGGGCACCTCAAAACCTCTCTGGTGCTCTATGTCCCCTGGGACCAGAGGGGAGGGATTGTCCCTGGAGTGACCAGCAAGGGCAGCTTTTGCTCTGTGCTGGTTACAGCTTGGGGCATGGGGAGGAGAGGACATAACACACATTGGGGAGTGGGTAAGAGGACAAGCTCTGCCAGCTGTTGGCAGGGCCATGCACACACACATGCTGCTGGCAGGAGGGGGTCAGCATTCACTAGAGTTGCTGTGCCATGGTTGCATCCTGATGCAGGTATTATCATTGCTTCCTGGGTGGCACAAGCACAGGGAGAAGACCTGAGTGGGCAGCAGCAGCACCTGGGTCAACACTCACTTGCTCAGGGGTGGCTTTGAGCAAGGCCCTTTCTCCTTTGCTGCAGCAGCCTTCCAGCACTGTCAGGTTCCTTTACCTGAGCTGCACATCCTCATGGGGTGAAATGGTTCTGCAGGAAGAAGGAAATGGGTTTTATCTCTTTTAAGCTCCTGGCTTATGATGAGCTGAATGTTCCAATTTCCCTCCCTTGTCTCTCTTGCTGGGCTTGAAGATGCCCCAAATCAAGTGAAAGGAATCCCACCTGTACCATTGTCTGCTTTTCTCACAGCCTCTCTGGCACAGAGAAGCAGAGCAACAATCTTACCTGCAAAATCAGCCTCAAAGCAGATTTTTAACTCCTCTACCCAGATTGAGCCCAACCAACAAACCAAACATGATGGGAATTCTGCTGACATTAATGGGGTTGGGATCAAGCCTGGAAATTTGGCAGCATTTCTTGCTTCATTAAATCAACCCCCTTTGGTGGAGGATTTGTTGCACAGTCAAGAATTGTTATGTTAAGGAGAACTTTAAAGCTGACAGCCCAAGGAAGCCATTCAGGCAGAATTAACAGTCGCATGTAGAGATGCAGATGTACAACGACTTTCCTTCTCTAAACCTGTTTTTCTTGGCATGCAAAACACCCTACAAGAGGAATGTATTGCTATCAACAGCATCTAAATGTGTAGAGCTCAACCCTGTTTAATTCTTTGTTTCACTTTGCACGCATTTCTAGAAGGAGACGAAACACATCGTGTTTCCAGAGGCAACAGGCAAAGCAGGGGACCGAGATGCTCCTGTGTGCAAGTGGTGGGGAGCAGGAGTGAGCAGTGGGTGCCACAGGAACCATAGGGGTGCCATGAGTTCAGCTGCTGGCTGCAGAGGTACAAGTGGAGTGAGGGGATTTGCCTTCACAGTGAATACAGTGTGACACACGGCCTCTGGCTGAAATCTGGCTCTGAGTGAGCTGCCCACCTCACTCCAGGTGGGGTGGGTGGCCAGCAAAGCCCTGTTTGCTGAACAAGCCTGGATGTGCTGAAAACACAAGCTCCTGCATCTGTGTCTGAGATTTCCACACAGAATGGGACAGAGACGGTGCTCAGGTCCTCACTGTGCAAACAGAGCATCACCATAGCGTGAGAGCCCCCAGGCCAAGCAGAGGCATGAAGACCATGTGCAAACCCTGAGGAGAAGCAGTGTGAGCGGAGGCTCCCTGAGGGCCCAGCTCCATGTTGCACCATGCAGCAGGACTTTGTGGTGCATCTCTTACAATGTGGTGAGAGGCTGCAGTGCGTACACACAAAGGGATGAGTCACTCGGGTCACTAATGGAAGGTCACAGCACCCTCAGATTCAGTGAGAGGCATGTATTTCTTCAGGAAAACAATTTCGTTGCTAAAGTACCTTTGGCTACAGGGCCAGCAGACCTGACACATTGTCTTATTTACCAAGGATATCGATCAGACTGGGGCAGGAATAATAGATGCAATTACTCCAGGTGACCTGGGAAACAGTGGTAAATATACTTGGGACTGGGTGTGGTTGGTAAAGGTTTTAATAGAAGATAAAAATCAGAGTCTTTGTCTATGCTATGCGGTGTGTTTTGGCGTCTGGGAGCCCCACAGCTTGTGAAGAAGAGCAAATAACATAAATAGAATAACATTTAGCATGACTCTGTGAGGCCATCAGTCTAATATTACTCCTGCAGTGCATGCAGTTATAAATAGGTGATGCCGTGTAGCGTGGGACCTGGGGAGGGCGAGAGCTGTGGAATGCACTTGCAGCACGGTGGCAGCGGCACTGCGCAGCTTGCAGCTGAAACACACATTTGTATGTGTGCTACAGAGCGACTGCGGCTGCAACCTGCAACCAGAGATGGCTGAGGACCTGCTGAGCCCGGGCTTCATAGAGGTGCCACTTTCCAGGCCATCCCTCTAAATATCCCCCAGCAGCAAAGCTCTCCATGCCCCTTGCTCATTACTCAAGGCAGGGGTCAGCAGGGCAGCAAGAAACCCTGGGAGATGCTCTGTGCACCTCGACCTGTGCTGCCTTCTTAGCACTGGGGAGGAGAGTCCAGTTTGAATTTCACTCAGCACCTCTGCTCTGCCCCAAGCAGGAGATGCTCAGGTCAGATCTGGCTCCCTTCGTGCCAGGGCACAGCCCAGCCAGCGTGAAATTCTGCTTGTTTGTGTTCATGGGCAACAAGTTTACCCTAAGGAGGATCAGAAAGCTCCCAGGCATCTCAGTGGCAGCACGGCTCCTCCTTGGGGAGGCTGCTTCCATGCAGAGGACATCCAAGGACAGGAAACAGATTAGCTCCATCCTGACTGCCTTTGCTCTGATGCAGAGGTGCTGCTCAGCAGAGATGGGGGAGAACAGCCCACCACAGCTCCCAGCCAGCTCTTACCATCCCAGACCAGCCTGCAGCTCCTCTGTGCTCTGGCCCAGGCTATTTAGGGTGAGAAGGTCCCATGGCAGTGGGAAACTGCTGGCATGAAGGAGAGCCCAGAGGTAGGTTTGGTCTTGATGATGACAAGATCCAAGCACCCTCACTGAATGAAGCTTTATTTGGTTGTGAAGGCCTCCTCCATACTCCTGCATAAAATGGACCGTTCACATGCATTTCCCGAGCCAGAAACCCAAACCAGCCTGAGTCTGTCACCTGGCCCTGTGCGGAGGTGCCCTGGGGGAATACCTAGGTGAGCATCATCTCATGCCACTGCTCAGCACCTCAGCTCCCATCCCAAGAGACACTCAGGCAGGAGATTTCAGCATTAGCTGGGTATTTCAGAGCCCAGAGGAGCCTCTGGTTCATTTTCCCATTTAGCTCAGGTGCTTTGCCTGCCTCCAGAACAGCCCCATGTTAATTCCGTTCCCTGTACCTGATTCACGGCAGATCTGGCATCCTGATGCCCGGAACAGCTGTGATTCCTGTGCTGCCATTTGCTCTGCCCCAGGGATACCACACAGCTCCTGAGCATGGCTGGAAAGAAAGGGCCAGGACTGGAATAAGGGACAAACAGCTGGTCCAGGCACACAGGAACATCTTTGTATCTGCAATTCAGAGAGGATGTGTCTCATCTCCCCAATTAATTCTTCCAGAGAAAAGCCTGGAGGGAAGCAGCTGGAAAGCCTCTGCATATGAGACTTGGTAAAATCTGCCAGTTTGAGATGGAGGAAGAAATTCATCCCCAACACTGCGCATTCACTGCAAGAGAAAACAAATGTTTTCATTTTGCTCTATTCATTGCCCACCCAGAATCTGCTGTGCTCTCATGCGTGATGTGTTTGGGAGCATTTACACAGGGTGATCCACTGCTCCATCAGCTGGGAAATTGCTCGTGGCCCGGAAGCCAGAACCACTCCTGGTCAATGGGATCTGGTGGCTGGGAGCAGCCTGTGGAGCATCACCAGCAGGGAAAGAAAAATGCTCCCCTGTGGGATTAAACACTGCATTGGAATCAGCTGGTGCCTGGGTGAGAAGCTCAGTCAACAGCTCAGCGCCGGTTCCCTGAGCTTCAGAGACAGAACAGGAAAGGACATCTTGAGTTTTACCAATAAACACACTTCTCCCCGGATGAAGTGCTGGGGCCAATTTTGTTTCCTACCGCATTATATTTATCATTGAAATGGGCCGTTTGCTGTACACTGCCTGAGAAGCAGCAGAGCCCTGGGGTGCAGACAGCGCTGCTGCAGCTCCCACACCACCCGCTCACTGCCCCTGTTGCTGCGCACACCCGGCGGGATGGGAGCCACTGCTGCTCCTGCAGCGCATCCAACAGGTAGTGGCTGCCTCCTGCCCCAGGCAGCCGGTGGTGTTCTGCAGTGGGATCCAGTGGGAAGGAGGGTACCCAACCATGCAGGCAGATGCTTTGGTTCTGAAGCCATGCGCATGGCTGCTGGCAGGGGCCATGGTGTTCACTGGGTGCCACATGGGATATGATGTCCCACACAGCATGACAGAGCCCGTCAGCCACCCATGGGTGTCCCACAGGAGCCCTGCAGGAGTTTGGGACCTTTCCTGTCCCTGCAGCACCCTCTGAAAGTGCCTCACATATCTGTGATTCATTACCAGAGCCTTTGGGGGGGGGGG
>JAOEHX010040249.1:0-10716 GCA_025448015.1 Bolborhynchus lineola | reverse complement strand
TGGCTGCCCCATCCCTGCAGTGCTCAAGGCCAGGTTGGACACAGGGGCTCGGAGCAACTGCTCTATGGAAGGTGTCCGTGCCCATGGCAGCGGTTGGAGCTGGGGGAGCTTTAGGGTCCCTTCCAACCCAAGCCCTCTGTGGCTCTGATTTTCCCTCTTCCCTGTGACAGACCGAAGTACGGGGGAAGGTACTGCCTGGGGGAGCGGAAGCGGTTCCGAATCTGCAACGTCCGGCTGTGTCCCCCCGACAAGCCCTCCTTCCGCCAGGTCCAGTGCAGCCAATTCAACCCCATGCTCTACAAAGGGAAGTTCTACAAATGGACACCAGTGCCCAACAACAGTGAGTCGAAAGCGAAGCCCTCTGCCAGGTTTCTGCCTGCAGCCCCGGTGAAAAACCCGAGACAGAGTCCTGCTGAGGGCTTCACTTTGCTGCCCGTGTAGGCTCTGCCTCGCAGCGTTTGCGCCGCGTTGCGCGTTACGCCTGGGCTTGCAGGTTTGGGCTGTGTTTGTGACGGTGGCCCCCAGCTGCTGGGGTTTAGCTGCTGCCTGTTGCCTTCCCAGTTAACCCCTGCGAGCTGCACTGCCGCCCAGAGCACGAGTACTTTGCGGAGAAGCTGCGGGACGCCGTCATTGACGGGACACCGTGCTACGAGATGAACGCCAGCCGCGACCTCTGCATCAACGGCATCTGCAAGGTGGGTCCCGCACTGGGGAGGGGGGCGCAGGAAATGCAGGAGGATGCTGTTATCCATCCCTTAGGTGAGCACCATCATCCCCCTGGCGCGCAGTGATGGGCTGAGCTCTCTCGTTTTGGCATTCACCGCTTCTGAAGTCTCCTTATTTCCATGAGATCCGTGGCATGGATTTGTTTAATCTCTGTGCCGGCCTCAAGGAAATAAAGCACAGCCAAGGCCAGGTTGGACACAGGGGCTTGGAACAAGCTGCTCCAGTGGAAGGTGTCCCTGCCCGTGGTAGGGGTTGGAACTGGATGAGCTTTAAAGGTCCCTTCCAACCCAAACTGTTCCATGACTGTGTGACTCCATCGTTCGGCATGAGGTGTAGTGAGTTTTAGCAGATATGGAAAGGGGTTTTGGGAAGTGGATGGCAACAGAGCTAGCAGGGCCAAGGACCAAGGGGCTTTCCCACCTCGACTGAGCACATAACCTGCTGCCGGGCTCTGCTGGCCAGGAGCTTGCGTAGGAAAAGGTAAGAACATGATGCTTGTGATCCTCACTGTGTATGAATAGGACAGCAGGACTATGAGGGTATGCTGGAGAAACCCATGCTGCAGCCGATGCGGCTCTATCGCTGCCCATCCCCTGCTCTTCAGTTCCCACCACTGAGCAGCAGGGATGGTCCTCCTCTCCCTCGCTGGTGGCTGCTGGAGGGAGCGGGTGCTAACGGGACTGCCTTTGCAGAACGTGGGCTGTGACTACGAGATCGACTCCAACGCGGTGGAGGACCGGTGCGGTGTGTGCCATGGGGACGGCTCCACGTGCCACACTGTCCAGAAGACCTTCGAGGACAGCGAGGGGCTGGGTAAGGGCACTCACCTCCATCCCCGGAACATTCTGTTCCACACAGAGCCAGGCTCGCTGCTGCTGTTTGCAGCCTGGTTTTTAATGCCAGCTTCTCAATTGTGATGGGGTAAAACCTGAGCAGCACCGTGGGGAGATGTGGCATTAGCGTTCCATTTCTTGCTCCTTGGAAGAAAAGTATCTCCTTATGGCTCTTTTGTGTCTAAAGGCCTGAAACCAAATCTGTGTGTGCTGGAGGTGGTTTGGAGAGGTTTAAGGGGTTTTGTGCATTGGCAAGGACACGTTCAAGGTGTGGTAAATGCCTTTCCAGTGTCCATGTGGGAAATGTCTCACTCTGCAATGGGCTCTCCCAGCAGGGAACCGGCCGGGCTCAGTGCCTGCTGGTGCCTTACGGAGATGTAAGGATTGGCGTGATGCTGGCACCCAGGGGACACTGGCACCCAACTAAAGGCACGGATCATCTCTGCCACGTCTTTGACTTGATTCCATTCCCAGGTTACGTTGATATTGGGATTATTCCCGTGGGAGCCCGCGAGATCCGGATTGAAGAAGTTGCAGAAGCCGGGAATTTTTTGGCACTGCGGAGCGAGGACCCAGAGAAGTATTTCCTGAATGGAGGTTGGACCATCCAGTGGAACGGGGACTACCGGGTGGCCGGAACCACCTTCACCTACAAGAGGACAGGAAACTGGGAGAACCTCACCTCGCCAGGGCCCACTGTGGAGCCTGTCTGGATCCAGGTACCGCCTGGGCGGTGCGGGTGGTTGGGATGCACAGTGGGGAAGGGGACAGAGCCGATGGGTCTCCTGCCTTCCCAGGAGCTGCCGTTGTCCATCCCGGCACTCCCCTGCCATCCGGGGGTGTATTTCTTTGGGAGCCAAGGTTGGGAGCAGCCAAGCACACGTTGCTGCCCCAGGCAGTGTTTCCAGCCCACACCTTGTCCCCTTTGCAGCATTCCTCAAAATATTTACCCAGGAGAGAGAGCATGAGGAGGAAGAGCCCATTTCCTGAGGCCCTTCCCATATCTTCTCAAGAGTGGGGAAGAGCCCCTGGTGCTGCTGGCAGGGCCGGAGGTGGTGACAGCTGGGAGCTGGTGTGGTGACAGAGGGTGGCTCAGCGGCTCCAGCAGCAATGCGCCGTGGCAGGGAGCTCACCCCCTGGGGTGATGCTCCATGCTCCACACATGGGTGCTGCAGGTCACTTTCTGATTCCTCACAAAAGCCCTTGAGGCAGAAGGTAGAAACCCCAAAGGATCATTCCAAACCCTCTGGAATGCTTTACTCTTTCTGCACGTTTGCTTCCTGCAGCTGGGAGCCTGCTCCTGGGTTCTGGAAGCAAACCTGCTTCCCCAAGCTCGGGCAGCTGCCCGGGGGCTGCTCCTGCTCTGAGCCCCTTCCCCTCTTGAATTCCCACCTTGTGCATCCTGCAGATGCTTTTCACACGAGTCCAGCTCGCCCGTTGCTCGTCCCCTCCTGCTCTGCAGCAGCCGCAGCTCTGGGGCTTGTCTGGAAATGGCTTTATTTTGGAAACTGATCCCACTCTTTCAATTTTCACTTTGTATCCATGGAAAAGAGTTGCCTGGGGAATCACTTTGCAGCCTGGCTTTATATTTCAATGAGCTTTGTAGAGCTTTGCAGGGGTTGTAACTGTCGGGGTGGGGGTAGTGGGATGGCAGCGCAGTGCGGGGACTCTGCAATTCCTTCCCCTGGGAATGGCCACTGCAATGGTCAGGGGCGAGGGATCTGCCTGGTGATGGCTGTCAGGAGCCAACAGAGTCACAGAAGGGTTTGGGTTGGAAGTGACCTTAAAGCTCCTCCAGCTCCAACCCCTGCCCCGGGCAGGGACACCTTCCATAGAGCAGTTGCTCCAACCCCTGTGTCCAACCTGGCCTTGAGCACTGCAGGGATGGGGCAGCCACAGCTCCTCTGGGCACCCTGTGCCAGCACCTCAGCACCTCCCAGGGCAGAGCTTCTGCCCAAGAGCTCATCTCAGCCTCCCCTCGGGCAGTTAAAGCCATTCCCTGTTGTCATCAGCATCAGTCCTTTCGCACAAGCTCACCCTGGAGCTTGGCCACGTTGAGCAGCCAAAGTCTTCGCCTCAGCAGAGGCTCAGGGTGAAATGTGAGCAGGATGCTGGGCTCGTCTGCCGCCAAGTGCTGCCGGTGCTGGGAATGCTGCCGGTGCTGGGAATGCTGCCGTGCTCAGCACCCACAAAGCACTCTCTGGGATTCGTGAGTTAATTGAAACCTTTTGACAAGAACATTTCAATGCTCATGGAGAGGCTTTGGAAAGACGCCCTCGCTCCTGCCACAGCTCCAACAACAACAAAGCTTTGGCAGTAATGGGAGCGCTCAGGCTAAGGAAAACACGGATAAACCCCCAGCCTTCGGGAGCGGGCGGTGCCCGGGCAGGATCTGTCAACTGCAGGAGCCGCTTCGGGGGTGCTGAGGGCAGCAGGAGCCCGCTTCAAGTCAGGGCAATTAGGGAAATGCCTTCAGACCTGTGCCGCCTTCAGCCATCGCTGGAGTTTGCTGCCCGGGACACGTGGAGGTGAGGAGATTGGAGTCCTCTTCTGGGCGAGGCTCATGCTGCCACCCCAAAGGACACATCCCAGTGACTGATGTTCACCTGAGTCTCCATCCATCTGGACCGGCCCCCATCAGCCCAGCATGTGGGGCTGGGAGCAGTCAGAGCCTCCCTCCGGCTGTACCATCCCTTGCTGGAGAGTTCAGGAGCGGTTATGGAGGCAGATGCTGTTCAGCATCCTTCTGAGCAGCAGGAGGGTCGTTCCTGCCCCACGGCTGCAGCCTGGGGGCAAAACCTCCTGCTGCAGCTGTCTGCAGGGGAAGGGATGGGGAGGAGGATGTGTGGCCATCCTGGGCCCCCCACCATGCTCAGCCTCGATGGGGCTGCGTGCATCACTCAGGGGAGACACAAACCCAAGCTCCCGGTGCTTCCCAGGGTCCTCCCTGTGGTTTGTAATGGTTTCCTGACGTACCCCCAAGCCCCGCGCTCTGAGCGGGGGCAGATCCTCTGCTCCCCCACTGCTTCTGCCGATTGCTGACCCCGTTGATGAAATGGTCATGGGCTGCTGCTGGGGCGCAGGTCCTGCAGCCACCCCCTGACCGCTGTCCTCCCCTCTCAGCTGCTGTTCCAGGAGACCAACCCGGGTGTGCGGTACCAGTACACGATCCGGCGCCCCGCGGACAGCGAGAACGCCATCGAGCAGCCCGAGTTCCTCTGGCGCTTTGGCTCCTGGACCGCGTGCACGGCCACGTGTGGCACCGGTGGGTCCGGCGCCTGTACCACGGGGGGGGGGGGGGCCCAGGAATTCCTGCGCCTGCGGTTTCGGGAGCTCTCGGATGAGGGGATTGAAAGGCAGCGTCTGCTGCGGTCACTGCACTGCAGCGCCGGGAGCCCGGGCTTTATCAGCACTTGCCCCGGTGTCCTGTTACTGCGCCGGGTGTTCCTTGGCGTCAGGGTGATGGAGACAAAGGAGCTTCAGAGACGTCCAGGCAGTGTGGAAGGGCTCCTGCCTGGCTGGGCCTCTCCGGGGGGATCCTTCCCAGGGCTCTGTGGGCAGAAACAAGGGAAGGTGCCTGATGCAGGCAGAGCCCTGCGCTCCTGCGCTGACCCGTGGGGTCAGACACTTGCTTTCCCCCCATCCCACCCCATTGGGCATCCTGGGGTCCCCAGGGCAGCTTCTGGGGTGGCCAATGGAGGGGGATGGTCCTAGCACACTGCGAGAGGGGAGGCTTGGACCGGCGAGGGCATCCTCAAGAGCTGCTGCCCCTGACGAAGGGAGATTCAAGGACACTCACGCATCCTCGGTAGCGCAGAGCGCTGGGAGGTGTTTCCTGCCTGCTCCTGGGAGATAGGGGTGAATTCCTGCTGGGAGCAGCAGGGCTGCAGTGCAGCAGGAGCTGGTGGGGTGTATTATGTGCCTTTGTGCTTGAATTTATTGCTGTGGGTGCCTCTGGGCGCTGCAGTGTGGGGAGCCGAGGAGGATGGGAGCTGGGGGCACTTGGATTCCTTAAAAACCAGCTTTCCTCCGCAAGGTTTGGCTTCCAGAAGAGGAGGGAAACAAAGGTCGGTCGGTTGGGTGAGGATTCTCACCTTGTCCAGCCACGGGCGAGCAGCTGGAGTTGACTGAGCCCCTCTCCCTGGGCTGGGTGATGGTGGGAGCTGAGGCATGGTTTTGGGAGAGCTCGGACTGAGCTGCTTCTACGGGGCCAGCCCCAGGGCTCCGGCCCCACTGGCCCTGTAAGCTCTCAGGAGCTTGAGCCCAAGCGCAAGTCAGCAGCTTCAGCAGGATTGCATCAATCTCAGCTGTTGGCAGTGGTTAAGAGCTGCAGCTCTCCAAGTCAGGGGTCAAGTACGTGTTGCAAAAGGGAGGACAGAAGCAGGCAGCATGTCGAGGGGGAAACGTCACCGTGCGAGCACCGCGGACGGGGACACGAGGCTTTGGCGGTGATTTGTCATTGAGCTGGGGCAGGAGCTGCCAGAAAGCGCCGTGCCTCAGGGTGTGTGCTCAGGGGTGCCCTGTCCCCTGCTGGCAGGGGGTGCCCGGGGCTGCTCTGATGCCCTCTGTGCCCGCAGGGGTGCAGCGCCAGATCGTGCACTGCGTGGAGAAGCTGTCGGGCATCGTGGAGGAGCGGCGCTGCGATGCACTCACCCGCCCTGACGACCAGCAGCGCACGTGCAGCGAGGAGCCCTGCCCGGCCAGGTCTGCTGCCCCTTGATCCCTCTTGGCCAAGGTTGATGTCCGAAGGGGTGACCACGGTGGGGGGGCCTCGGTAGCTGCCGTGCTGGATTGCAGCGGGATGCGTGCAGTGATTTGCAGCCATGGGTTTGGACCTCTCCTCAATCTCATGCTTGAGAATGGGTCCCAGACCCTGTGTTGGTCCAGGAGAGCAAATCCCTGTGCTTGCCCAGCCACCACGGTGTGTTCCTTGTCCACATGGCACCATCCAGGCAGGGCCTCTCTGTGTAGATAACCGTCCCTGGCCAACACAGAGGCTAAGCCATGAGGTCTGAAGAAAGGGAGGCTCAGACAGGACCTTACTGCTCTCTACAGCTGCCTGACAGGAGGTGGCAGTGAGGTGGGGCTCAGTCTCTAAGTAACAAGTGAAGGACACGAGGAAATGGCCTCAGCTGCACCAGGGCAGGGTCAGATGGAGCTGAGGAGCAGTTCCTTCCCAAAGGGTGCTCAGCATTGGAACTGCCCAGGGCAGTGCTGCAGTCACCGTCCCTGCAGGCGTCCACACACCGTGGAGACGAAGCCTCTGTGCCATGGATCAGTGGTGGCCATGGCAGTGCTGGGAACGGTTGGACCGGATGAGCTGGAAGGGCATTTCCAACCTGGTTGATTCCATGATTCTGATCCCTGCCCCTCAGTCTGTTCCCTGACCTTGGGCTGGAGCAGAAGCTGCGCTTGGGGTCATAATTCATTCCCCCCTGGCCCCAGTAGATCGTTGCAGGCTGCCAGAGCCCACGTGCATCCCGTGCTCCTCCTGGCTCAGGCATTTCCCTTCCCTGTGTCCCAGGTGGTGGGTCAGTGAGTGGCAGAAATGCTCCGTCACCTGCGGGCACACGGGGCTGATGAAGAGGACGGTGCTCTGCATCCAGAGCGTGGGGCTGGATGAGCAGAGGGCCCTGCAGCACGCGGACTGCCAGCACCTCGCCAAGCCGGATGCCACGGCGCCCTGTCACCGAGACGTCCCCTGTCCCTCCCAATGGGCCGTGGGGAAGTGGTCCGAGGTGAGAAGGAGCATCAGGGGGGTCTTGATGTCTCGCAGAGCCGGTGGGCGCTGGGGGCACAGTGCCTCAGACATCCTCAGCCTGCCTGGGAGTGCTGGGAGAATGCATGGATGTGTTTCCGTGGGCTCACGCTGTGGCACCACCTCACAGGGATGGAATCCCACTGCACGGGGAGGTCTTTGGGTGAGGAAGGAGCGCCGGGCTGCTTGGCTCTGCCCCACGTACTCCAGACCTCACTGCTCCCTCAGTCAGGGTGATGGCCGCGCTCCGTGCTTTCGGTGCAAGGAGGGCAGAATGAAGAGGCTCCCAAGCCCTCGTTGTGTTCTCCAGCCCCGCAGCTCTTCCCTTTTGTTTTGGCAGGAGCCTTACAAACATTTCTTGCCTGGGGGACGTTGTTCAGGACAAGCCAGGATCTGAGCGCACCACAATGTGTGTGCAACCGCCACAGGGGCGGTCAGAGACCCCTCAGTGATGCTCCCGGGGAATGATGGGGGCATCCCACGATTTTCAACATCTTTATGAAAGAGAGGAGAAGTCAAAATGCCCCACATATAAAACACCCCAGGCCTGGGCCCCCCGTAGCCTTCATTTGTTTCTGCTCAGCCACACGTTGAGGGGTTTAACCAGAAAATCACCGCTCCTGATTAAAGCAGAAGCTGCCAAAGTGTTCAGTGTGAAGGCAAATACCGGCAGGGAAATGTGAGCCGGGGAAGGGAGATGGTTGCTAAGAAACAAAGGGAGTCAAAACGCGAACAGAAAATTGAAGGTTAAATGTGAGCTGCTTGGAAATGTTTCTCCGGGGGCCCCCGAAAGCCCCAATTGCAGGGCTGAGGCAGCACGGAGCCAGCGCGTGCCACCAGCTGTCCGCCGGGGTGGTGGCACTGCTGCGTCTGTGAGCCCGGGCTAATGTGTGTCTTCTCCTGCCATGGCAGGCGCCTTCTGTCCTTAAAGTGGGAGCCCTCCTCCTCCAGTCCCACCACTACCAGTGGCAGGAGAGGAGACTCCGTTCTCTGCCTGCTCTCTGGTAAGTAGAGGCATTTGAGGGGCCTGGGAGCTTCCCAAAGCACAGATCTCTGTCCAGCGATGGTAATAGGCGGTTGCTGCTCTCTCCCCCCTTGCAGACCCTCTGGCGAGGAGCATGTGTCTGGCAGACAGCGCCCGGGCAGCCTGCAAAGCCCCAAGGGCTGCTGGAGGTTTGGGTAGCTCCACAGCGTGCTTACACTGGCACTTGGCACCTTCGAAAGGACCCTGAAGCGATGCATAGCCAAAGGAGCCACCAGTGCAGCCCGGAGTACTGTTTGCTGTCCATTAGCAGACAAACGTGGGCCTCTGTCTCCTGGCAGGAGCATCGCCCCCATGCGTGATGCCTCTACCTGGAGGGAGATGCCCCATGGGCGGACCCCCCCGGAGCCCATCAGGACAGGCGCAGGGAGCAGGGCAGTTCCCAGGGGCTGAGCACGGATGGGAAGGGCTCCGGGCACAGCCGCATGCGTTGCTGAGGAGCACATCTCCCGGGCAGCCCAGCTCAGTCCACCCCCACCCTTTAGTTTCCATGTGCTGGGGGCTGTGCATCAAATCCTTGCCTCAGCCCATCCGTTTTCACGCAGATAACGGGGATTTCAGCTCCGTTGCGTTTGTTTGCCTTGCTGCCCGTTTGTTCTCCTTGGCTGGCTTGTCCGAGGCGCTTTGACGTACGTGACTCTGTGCCTCTGCCACCGCAGACCGCAGGGGCCTGTGGCTTGTGCAGCCACATGTGAGGTTAGTGGCGCTGGGAGTTACTTACCCAGCAGCAAACTTTGCTGTCACCCCCTCCAGTTTGTGGGTTTCTTCTGTTCTGGACAATCTCAAAGAGACTCTTATGCTGTAGGAGGGGTTGCCCTCAACAAAGCTCCTTATTGACCCTGGCTCTTTCCCTACTAGGACTACGCCCATGTTATTATTCCCTGCTTCACAAAGTTCTCTTCTAGAAGAGGAGATGCAATTCATGGTGATGGGTCACACAAAAGATCTATTGGATCATTTTACCCCATGCCCTTCGCAATGGCCATCTCCCAGGAAAATCAGTTGTGCCTGGGGAGGTCAGGGATCACCCTGAGCAAAGTAGACTGCAATTCCAACCCTGCCTGGAATGGTCTCCAGCAGGGAGAAAGCCCTGGCTCTAGGTGTGGCCAGTAATAACACTGCTTACTGGTGTGGCCAGTGCCTCCTGCTCCTGACTCCTGGTGCAGGGGACCCCGTGCCATCAGTGGGACCGGCATAGGAGATGTCTTGGGGCCCAAGTGGGTGGTGGGAGTGTGGTAGAGGGATGTGGAGCCCCTTCTCCCTGTGCCCAAAGCATTGTGGCACGTGGAGGGGTTGAGCACCCACTTTGCTATCTCAGAGGTGGGCACCGGTGAGGGGCGTGGGCTCCTTCCTGGCTCTTGTGCTGCATCCTGCGCCGGCTGTGCCCCCGTCCCTGACACCAGGGTCTCTCCTTGTTTCCCAGTGCTCTGCCACGTGTGGCAATGGGACCCAGAGGCGCCCCGTTTACTGCAGCAACAGCACTGGAGCCGCCTGTGACCCTGCAGAAAGACCCAGCTCGGAAACTATTTGCTCCTTGCCACAGTGCCAGAAGAAATGGGACAGTGCCAACGCGGACTGGTCTGGCAGCGGGTCCTCCAGCAGGGAGATATTTAATGAAATCCATTACATTCCCAGCAACCACATTCCTAAATTTAACCCTTTAATTCCAAATATTCCGGAGTCCAATGATGTCAACATCATCACTGAGGAGGACTTCTCAGCCAGAAAAGGAAACGTCTTTGTTGATGATTTTTACTACGATTATAACTTTATCAACTTCCATGAGGATCTGTCTTACTATCCCTTCACGGAGAAGGAGACCAAAGGTGAGGAGCCTAAGCCAGGGCTGAGCACCAACAATGTGGAGGGGCCCCATGAGGTGCCAGCTGATGTCCTGAGCCCCCCTGTCCTGGGAGGAGCAGCAAGTGAGGACCATCTGGGGCCCGAAGAAGCAAACACTTCTGCTCCTGTGCATGGCGGAGGAGAGATGGAGCCTGAGGATTTTCATGTCAATGACCTCCCGAGTGTGGTCCCTGAGGATGTGGAAACTGCTGTTCCCAGGTATACCATCCCCAGCTTTGTGGGTGAGGAGGAGGATGTGACACTTGTGCCCTGCTCTGAGGAGCACTCACCCACCCGGGGCACCACGAGTCCCAGCCATGACCACCCCCCCGTGGATGAAGCCTGGGGAGCTGTGCCGACATGGACCAGTGCTGGCCAGGATGCTCCAGCCCATGGCCTCACTTCCCCAGCTGAGCCCACCCCCCCACTGCCCACTGGCAGGGGCAGAGCTGGCACTGACGCGTCTGACAGCCACGGAGAGCCCAGGAGCCGCGGTGAGGGGCATGTGAGCCCCG
>JAOEHX010040246.1:127413-165731 GCA_025448015.1 Bolborhynchus lineola | reverse complement strand
AGTGGGAGGTGTCCCTGCCCATGGCAGGGGGGCTGGAACTAGATGATCTTAAGGTCCTTTCCAACCCTAACTATTCTGTGATTCTGTGATTCTATGTACTAGGCACTACAAGCTATTTGGTTTTGTATGTCTTGCTGTGCTAGCAACCCCATTGAAATTATGGAAAAAATGGGTAGGCATGGTATGATCTGTTCTTTAATAATTGCAAAAACACTCTAGGATCTTCAGAAGAAGGATGCTCAAGAAGTGTGAAATAGCTTTTATTAGGGAGGTGGTGTGGTGAGGGGATAGAGAATATTGTGGGCCCTGGTTCAGATAGTGCTTGTTTTGATCTGTCACATCTGACTGGGGCACTTAAAGGCATGCTTAATGCTAAGTGTATGAAACCTTGTTGAATAAGTTAAGCATCAGCTGAGTCAGGTGTATGCTTCTATGCAGCTTGCCCTCTTCTCAGCTCTATTAGTCTACAGCCTGGGAGACTAACTGTGAACAGCAAAAACTTGGCAATGAAGCTGGTTTCTTACCCTGATAACTTGTAACAGACACGAGTGATGCTGCCTGTTAATTTAGAAGGCATTTAACACTTAATCATGCTTGTCTAGTGCAAGCCAGGAAGGACACTGCTTTCTGCAACCTCTAATTGGGTGCCATCAGTAATATAATCCTAAGATTGTCCCAGTCAGCAACTGTATTGTCTAATCAGCACACGCATGTGCCCATTGGGGATCAGACATAGATAAGCGGGAGAGAGGGAGAGAGAGATCTGAACATAACTACTAGATGAGCAGCATGTCAGGAGCATAGAGGATGTCTAGATTTATGTGCTTTTTGGCAGCGCTAGTGAGCTATTAATCATTTCTCATGAATAGAGCTCTTGTAAATCAGGGGTAGGAAACACATTTTGTGGATAATCATGGCAAAAATGTCAGCTTTGCTATTTGGTCATACGCTGATAGGATGCTTAGCACTAGAGCAGATGCAATCATACACATAAAACCAAAATAGTACTGCCCTTATATGATGAGTGGAAAGCAGGGAGGCAGTAGAAAGGTGGATGTTTTCATCAGCATTTGAAAAATACTAACATGTAATAATAGAAAAGAAGACCTATAGGTTTTTGAAAGTGAAGCTTTACTGAGGGAGCCAGGGCTGAGTTCTAGTGATCATCTGGATATAACACAACACATTTAATAAGACACACGTTGCATCATTTCAACAGCTGGCTGATCAGTTCATGGTTTTGCTTTACTTTTATTGCCCTGCAATTTTCTTATATGGCCCTTATGTGCAAATACCTCATTAGTGACACAGGGTTGCATATTTCATGAAGTATACTGAATGCGCTGTCAGAATCAAATATTGCCAGGATAACAAGCAAGGGTGGGGTTTCTTAGCTTTATCACTGAAGGCAACGTTCAGGGTGAATAGAAGAGTAAAAACAGCTGGAAAGCAAAATGCGGAAGGTCTCCCTTCAAATTGTGCAAGGCAACTGGCTCTGCTGTGTGAAACCCATTGCTCAAGGACTGACATTTAAAGAGCTCTTGGAAGTGAATCCTGTGTGAAGGAGGTGACGGCAAAAGCTTCACCCAGGGCTTTCCAGTGCATTAGTTGCAGTAACCAGTCAGAGCTGAAAATCTCAGTGGCTAAATCAGGATTAATGCAAGATCATTCTTAGGTTAAATATAGTGGTGTCCTCAGTGTGCTTTTGGCTTAAGAATTTTTCTAATGTTCATTTCCTTAAGGGAGCATCTCTTCCACACACATCCCCCTTCCATTTTGTTCCACTGGCCTCCAGTCCTATACCATTTCTCCATAAATTAGCAACATACAGAAATAGAAATCACCTGCGCTGTTGTCCAAGTTAATGCTGGTCACATCTACACTGGGAAATGGTTTCCACACAAGTCCTGGAAATGGAATGATTTCCACACAAGTCGCTGGCTTTGGGCGCAGCATTATGTAGCATCTGTAGGAGTCCTGCCCCTTGCAAAAGCTGTGATGGAGGCTGCTGTGTGACTGTTCCGCACTGCTAAACCCAACATGCTGAAGTAACAACCTGTGGAAGACTTTTAACTGCATTTCCTGGGAGTTGTGGGAAAAAAAGTCCAGGCTTTCCAAACTCCCTGGGAAATGTCCATACATCCCCATGAATCACAACCAGTCAGAAATCCACTTTCAAGTTAGAATTCACAGATTTTGCTCAGGAAAAAAAAGAACAACTGTGTTTTGAAAAGCTCTCTGAGTTAGTTTGTAAACAAAAGCATCCTGACGATGACCAGTACCAGTGTTTTTCTGTATTTGGGTTGGCTCAAGACAAATTGGGTCAGAGCCAGAGACATGCTGGCTCTATAGGTGTTGCTGCATTTGCTGCTGTTGGTGTGTTCAGTGCTGCAGACTCACCCCAAGATTCCTCATCTCTCCCCTTTAATTACATCAACCAAATTATACCGGATTTCCTTCTGCAGAGCTAAAGTAGTGGCTGGTATTTTTAGGGGGACTTTATTATTACTTAAATTCTTGCCTTTTTCAGGGTTGTAAAGCTTAGGGAGACCATATTATAGCTATGGAGATGAATTTGCCTGCAGATAGCTTTCATCCACCAGAAGGGGTGATTTCAGCATGCTTGAAATTGACACTCAGTCAGTCTCAATTTGACATTGCTTGGCAATAGAGAATCAGCAGAGAGAGAGTGATTCCCCTCTCCTTCTCCTTCTTACTTGAATTTCAAGACTTCCTGTCTATGCTTCTTCAGAGTTATGATGTTCCTGTGGTGGCTACAATACAGGACAATTAAGCAAACAAACAAACCAGAGAACATACTTCTTCCAAACAGGTATTTCAGCATCTGTTTTTTCCTTTCTAGTTTTTTAGTTGGTCACCCCCCAGACTTTCCCAATAGGTGCTACTTCATTTGTTGTTGTGAAATTAGTTGTCTGTTTAATATTCCAAGACTTCAATCACAGTCTTAGAAGTTCTGTAGTTTCTGTTATAATGTCTCAGGACTGTGGTCTAAATACCAACAAATTTCTGGAGATGTTGAGAAAGGAGTGGGGTCATAGTCAACCTCTTAATACACTATGCTGACCCCATCCTTTTTCTTTTTTTTTTTTTTTCTTAGATGCAGGCTAACAAATTTCAGCTGCCCTTTCATTTTGCTAATTTAACAAACTTCATGTCTTACCGTGTGTGGGTCCATCAGTTTGCTCCCTGTTGCCATAATCAAGGCCACCTTCTCTTCATTCTGCTCCTGGCTTCACAGTCCTGTCTCCTTTGCACTGTCATCCTTCTTGCTTATTGTATGAGGCTCTGTTAAAGCGTTCGCTTTTGCTGGGTTGCTCTTCTGCCTGTTTGGTGATTTGAAGTGGCTCTGGGCTGGCACAGACAGAACAGCATGAGTGCACAGTTGGGGGAAAGGGCTGAGGGACGAAGGGGAGAAAGAAGAATGGGAGAAACAGAGCTATTTGTTTCATTGCAATAAACTAAACTGTGCCCTTGCCAATGACTTGGTACAAAGCCAACCGAAAGGGTTTGCTGCATTTGCCACAGGGGCATGAGAAGGAGGCAAAATCCATGCCTCAGTAACTGTGGTTAAAGTCCCAGTGCCCTGACAGGCCTGCGGTGGTGGTGCAGTCTGCCAGGGGACTGTGGTACCCTGGTCCCCTTGCATCTATTGCCTCACTATGGCAAAGGTGTTGGATCTGTGTGGGAATCAGCTGCCGAGCCTGTATGTCTTGGAGCAATGCTCGGCATGGTCCTGATTAGCCACAGAGGATGCCTGCTACTTTTTGTTTCAATTTCACGTGCCTCAGGACTGCCTTTTGGACCCATTATCTTTATCCACAGCGCTTTTAAAAACTATTCAAATACTTCAAATGACTTGTTACTTGGGTGCCAAATAAAATAAGTAGAGCAGGGTATTTTTCATCAAGTTCTTATTAAAAAGAATGTAAAAAACATTAATTGATACAAAGTCATAAAGATCTGGGCTTCCAGTTATTCTCAGAGCCCTTAGGGTGAAATTAACCCTCAAGTAGAGGCTTTTTTTAAGGCTTTTACAGCATGCCAGTCCCATGGGGGATCTGAATAAAGATGTATTGTGGAACAAATTTACTGTATAATTTTCAAGTTCAGTATCTGCCTGGATCTTTTCAGTGTTTAGCAGACTTATGATCTTGCAGTACATATATTGATCCCTAATCTTTGACGAACTGAGAGGTGCAGTGTAAAGCCACATTAAAAAATTTGTCAACTTGATAAAAACCTGATCTACAATAACGCAATATTTAATGTTGAGTATATATAGTATAGAAATATTTATTATCTACTTATTATGTGTGAACTTGAGGTTAGTTTGGTAGCTATATGTGATTTAATTATGCATGTATACATACACATTACACATACATCATATTATGTGTATATATGTAAATATGTATTATTTTCAGCTGTTGTGGGAAAAAGTCTGAGGAGAGGATGGAATGGTGAACACCAGCGGTTTTACTTTGTGATGCACTGAATAAAGCATGCTTCCAGCCAAGACTAAAGAAAATATTGCTATGACTTAATATGATATTTCTAACTGAGGAAAGTAACTTCAGAACAAGAGTAACTAGTTGTACTTTCTTATACTGTTCCTTGTGATTTGATGCAACTTTTCCTCTGTATGCTTTCTTTAATTTTTATGTTTTATGTGAAAGCTGAACAGGCTGAATTTGTTTGTAATTTGGAACTTAAAGCAAGGCTCTTTGTTAAAAGCCCAGAGGAAGTTTCCATATGACTTATGGGCCATTTGGGCTCAATTGAATTTAATGGTTTTCAGCTGCACCTCAACAATGGCTTTGAAGGAAGTGAAGGGAGATCTATAGGTCTTAATTGCTCAAGACTGGCTTGTTTCTCTTGAAAAGGCTGTTTGCAAGAAGCAGGTTAGAAGTATTAAAGTATATATCCTGAAAGGGGTGAAGGAGCTGCCGTTTGAGGAAGGGGCTAGGATGAAAATAGCTTTAAGATGTTACTCAGCAGCTAGTCAGTCTGAACTGGTCCATGCTAGGTTCTTATTTGTTTTCATAAAAACTATCAAGTAATTGGAGGGCATGGCTAATCCAAACTTCCTTTATTACTCTTCCAAGAAATGAATGGAGATCTTGGAGCTGACAAGATAAATTAGGCTGAGACCAAGAGAGAAACCCAAGCAGATAGTCCCTTTGGCCTCTCTCATGCTGTTTTACAGGCATGAGTTTTTGAGTCAGCAGGTGAACCATGACTTCTAAGAGCAGTGGTTTGTTTATACTTCCACTGTACAAAGCATTTCAGTGGAATGGAACAAATCTAACTGGGCAAATTTCTATTTCATATTTCCTGCTGTATGTGCATTGCCAACTGGCCTTATAGACTGTTTTTACTAAGTTTGCTAGCATTATCTCTGGCTTTGCTTTAGGAGGTGTCTGACCCATAAGAATTTCTTATGACCTTGTTTTCCAGGCAGGCAGGAGAACATGTGAAATGCAAAGTTAGGAATATAAAGGAACTATTGTCTTACTCCAGATAAACCATGAGACCATATTACAGGAAGTTAACCTTTGGTGTACTCTATCATTTTGGCCGGCATCATACAGGCAAGTAGGAAGGGGACATTCTCCTGAGGTACCCAGCAGATGAATGCCAGATGGTACTGTCATAATACACAAGAAATAGCTAAATACCCACCACTTGTGTTCCACACAAAAGGAACATTTTTCTTTTTCTCAGTCCTGCAGGGCAAAACTCAGACAAGCATCTTAATGCAAACATCACAGTAACTGAAATATGAGGCTGGAAATCCAAAGAATACTCCAAAAGCTTTAAGTAGCTTTTTAGGCTTGATTCATGTTGAGCCTAATGGATCCTCAAAGGGGAGAATGGTTTATCAGAGACAAGCATTTTAAGTACAGCATGTTTATGTGGTAGATAAATGGTAGTTTGTTGCATAAAATAGGAAGGTTTGATGAAGAATAAAATGTCAGAGCTTTGCTGTTGAGGCCAGTGCTGCCTATATTGTCTGGATAAGTAGATCCAACCCCAGACTAAGGCCTATGTCAAACTGTGGGGTCTAATTTTCTAAGGGGAAATTTCTTCTTTGGTGGTTTCTGAATCTTGGTCAGGAACGAGCAGAGAAAATCTCAGGCCACTGTCATCACCAACAGAGAGATGCTGCAGCACCTAGCTGAGGGGGAAACATGTTTACCTTTCCCTTGTTAAAATATGTTCGTTTCAATTTCCATGCAAGATTATAAGAACAAAAATATGCTGCTCTTTAGTGGAGTGACATTTGGCTAAATACCGTGCATTTCTACAAACCTTAGATGTGAAGAGCTACATGCAAACATTTACATAGAACATTATGGATGTGGAGCTGGGTCTCAGTCCTGTAGGAATAATATTTCTGACTGCCTGGATCTTTCAAATTATTAGATTTACTGCCTGCAGATAGAGGGCAAGTAAGTAGGTAGGTATGGTGCTGTGACAGAAACTGAATGGTTAGCTCTGCTGTTCACCTCTTGTCCTTAAATCCTGTCTACCAGGCTTCATACAGCCTGTTTTCCTAATAGCTGAGCTTACCTAATTTGCTAAAGCAATACACTTGTACGTGCATGCCTAAGTCATTACTGTTCTGTATTCTAGCCTATTCAAGATTAGAGATGTCTTCCTCAAAGCTTCCTAGAAATGACGCTAATGTTTGTTCATTGTCTTTGGTGGTTGCATCTTCTTTCATTAACTAGGGTAGCTGGTGTTGAAAACCAAACAGAACGTAATGACAGACCACAGCGAGCTGTCTGTTGCTGCAGATGGAGGATACCTCTAGGATTTGGGTCAGAAAATACTTGGCAAGCATCCCTCTGAATTCTTGTCACATTTTGAGGAAGCCTGCTTAGTGGCAGGGGTGAAGAAGGAAGCTGAAATCTTAAAATGGCTGCAATATGATTATTTTGGTTTTATTTAGTATCAAAGCTATTTACAGCGTATCTTGCCAATTTATTCGTACCGTTGCTGTCATGTTTTTTTCCTGATTCTTTACTTTCAGAAGAGGAAAAAACTCCCCACAATCCCATTTAAATTTGCAATGGCAGGAAAAACGAGGCTTACTTATGCCCCCTTTAGAACCTGACCTTGCAGAGGTACTATAAGAAGCCATTTGTTTTCTTTAAACACAGTTCAGCTTCACACAGGCTCATACACACATTCAGATGGTTTCCACTTGAAATTCCTCATCTAATCCAAATAGCTCTCAGCCTTGACTGCCTAGCTGTGAAGGGGCTCCCCTGTCCTGTGCCTCCCCAAGCATGTGGTGCTGAGGGCTGGGGAAGGCAACACACTCAGAAGGTTTGCATGCTTTTGCTTGCTCGCAGAGTCTTTAGTCTCCTCTTTCTCTGCTGATTGTGAAAAGGAACAGAGTGATGTTCGGGGGAGTTTTTCGTTTCTTTGGAGACTCTCTAACACACACTCTGCTGTCTTGGGCAGAATCAGTTTGGAGTTTGCTGACCTGCAGAAAGAGGACGTCGTATTTAAGCTGATAATAGGGCAGATCTACGTGGCCTGGAGGTGAAACAGAAATGAAATGCACCATTACACTACCTTTACCCTT
This sequence comes from Bolborhynchus lineola, assembly GCA_025448015.1. Taxonomy (NCBI): domain Eukaryota; kingdom Metazoa; phylum Chordata; class Aves; order Psittaciformes; family Psittacidae; genus Bolborhynchus; species Bolborhynchus lineola. The sequence continues at coordinate 158,113 of JAOEHX010040246.1, read as the reverse complement.
GCTATTCTGTTTAAACTAACATCATGCATTGTTTATAGTTCTTCAGTACAGTCTTTTAAACAAATACCTTTTTGTTCTTCCTTTTCTAGAGCACGAATGTAAGATTTGGGATGGATGGATGGTGGCAGAGCTGTTGGACCCTACTGCACCTGTTGGTTCACGGTCTTTTCTGTCCAGGTAGTCCCTTTACCCTAGGAAAGGTTAGAAACTACTAATGCTCAAATACCCTCCTGTACCAAGACATTGTCTCTTGATGCAGTTGAAGCAGCTGTGGTTGCAAGCAGTGGAAGAGGATGCTGCAGGCATCAGGCTGGCCTGGAAGGAATAACTGTAGAGGTAGGAAAATGCCAGCATTTCATTCCAAGTCCTGGAGATGCTGAGACTGTGTTGCCCTGATTTTGTCACATTCCTTTATCATTATGGGGACCTGCAAATTCAATTTATCAATCACAATGCAGTATATCAGCAGCTTTTTTTTGTGTTTAACCAGTAGAAACTATTTTGCAGATATATCTCCTTTGTCTGCATGTCATCTGCAGAAGTACTTGGTGCGTCTATACATGCAGACCAGACTTCATTTATATTGTCATACCAGTTGTATTGCTCATTGATCCACTACAGAACTACAAAATCATAACACTTCGACACATTTCAATATATCATATCCATTTTTTCTTAGAGAAGAAACGAAGTTACTTGTTTCATGTTTTCAATAATGTGTATTAATTTTTGTGGCTCAAAACCATGCAAAATGAAAAAAAAAAGTGAAAAGACACAAAGACTTTTGTTCAAGAATCTTTCAAACCAAATTGAGACTGAGGTGATGAGTTAGGTTAACAAACAGAAGCGGGGCAGTAGGTTAAGGAAGGACAAGGGTTACGGAAATAAGATTAAATGCAATCCATGCAGTACACCCTAATATACTTCCTTATGCCCTGCTCTCCCCAGATGCTGCAGAGAAATGGCTAAAGGTGAGCTGTCTTGGGCAGTGAATTGTCTTTGTGGTGTTTATTGCCACAGTGTCTAGTTCAATGGACACTAGTCCCCATTTGAAATCTGTGTCTTATGACAATGCAAATAATACACACAAAGTAGTAAGATCCCTTGGCCCAGCTCCTTTCTGAGTATTGTGCCCCTTTTTTTGGCTGAGCCGAACCTGAAAAAAAGGAAGGGCTGTGCAGCTCATGGGGACGCAGCCTTTATTTTGGGTGTTTGTTCTTAGCTTTTGAAGTTTGCTCATACCTTTCAGAAAGGATGTTTCAACCTGTGACTGATTTGATTTTAACCCTGCCCCTGTCCCTATTCCATACTTAGTGGTATCTGAAATGTTTGGATCTGACTATGTGGAGATAGGAATACCAGAAAAGAGGGCTCTATACTATCTGGGTATGGTCTGGAGCCCACCTTCTGATGAGGAAGTGAAAACAGGATCGATAAATATTTTAAGAGCAGTAGTTCTCAAGAGTGATTTTCCTGCAACTCACATACTTAACAGAAGAGGCATCAGAAAACACTCACACCTGACCAAAGGTTTTTGCTTCTGATGGCTGAAGTGAAGCATGGGTTTGAAATTGTTGCTCCCTGACCTGCTGAGCCCTGGTAGGTCCAGGTTAATTACTGCCCAGCAAAGCTTGCCAGAGCCGAAAAGGTCAGGAGCTTTGTGAGCCACGAAATATGTGGTCTGCTCCTTCAGGATTGTCATGTGCAGCTGGCTACCATACACTGGTCTTTGGAATTTAAGAATACCCTGGAAAAGTCAGACTGTGTTTAGAGCTTAGTTTTATATGTGGTCTGAGCCCAGCATCCATGCCTGAGACATGCTTCTAACATATTTTGGCTACATTGTGAGGTGTTAAAATTTAGCTGGAAAAGAGTTTAAACACTGCTGCTTTACTGGTTTGGGCCCCACAGTGGCCATCATTCTCTGCTCCTTTACCTGTTATTTCATCCTTTAAGTCCAGCTCCCTGCAGAAGCATGAGCTCTCACGCAGCTGGTAATTCTTATGTGTCCAAGTAATGTGGATTTGGGTCCAGAAGATATGGTCAGTTTGTCTAATTAGCTTCCTGTCACTACAGCCAAGGCAGAAATTTAAGGTACAGTAATTCATTTTATAGCTACTCTATCTGGCACTGGATATAGATTGGAAAAATTCTTTGCTGGAGCGAGATGTGTGGTAATATTGTTATGCTATATTAAAACCCTCTTTAAAAATAAATTAGATTCTCATGAGTGCAAGAGACTAGTATCCCCTACCACAGCCAGACCAGGCAAATCTCCTCCTTACCCAGGACTGCTAATTTCTTCCATGAAGAGAAAAGCCAGGCAAAAAGTTGTACCCTACTCTTTTTCTTTTTGGTCACTTTTAAAGGCTTTGTTGTTCTGTCTTCAGAAAGGCTTGATAGGGCATTAGCTGTGGGCAGAACACATTAGGAACCATACTTGTTCATCAGAGCTGTGCATCTTCCCATAGCAAAGCAAGCTGGTGTATCAGAAAAAGGTCCCAAATATTTAGGGCAGAAATACCCCTCTTGTAAGTGCAGTTTTTCTTCTGTGTCTTCCTCTCAGCTCCCAAAAGCTGCCTCTTAAACGCCGCTTATGAATGGAAAAAAAATACACACTTTCAAATTCTCTCCTGGGAAATGAGGGCTGATCTCTCTCTCTCACACTGATACTGTAATTTCACACTTTTTTTTTTTGCCAGCGGTTGAGCCTTTCCTTGTTATATATGACATACATGTTTTATTTTCATTAGGACTTCTATAGTTTGAGCAGCCTGGTAGTATCATAGAATCACAGAAGAGTTAGGGTTGGAAAAGACCTTAAGATCATCTAGTTCCAATCTGCCTGCCATGGGCAGGGACACCTCACACTAAACCTGGTCATTTACATGATGAATAAGGAAAAGGGAAATGGCTGGGTGGAAAGGTTGCCTCCCAAAGGAAAGCAGTTGCAGGAGCCAATGGGCTGTCCCATGTCCTAAATAGTGCCACTTTTGTCCTCTGCACCACTGCACTCCTCCAAATGCTGCAGGGTTTTGTTGACACCAAAGCCTCCAGTGACACCACAGCCTTTTCAACTGCTATCACAAAGCAGTAAGTCCACATGGTGGGGAAGAAACAGGGCTGGAAAGTGGAAGGTATCAGTCAGAAATACCATCTTTTGCCTTGCCATCTGGATGAGACCAGGGCGCAGAGAGTCTATGGGTGATTACCTGAGCTTTTGCTTAAAAAAAACAATGTCCAATGTACTTGTTGGATGGAAACTAAGATAAACTAGACAGGAGCCAGGCCCTCTGATGACTTACGATTTAAAGCAGCTAGGAGCTAGACCATTTAATCTGAACAATGTCATGTCCCAAATGTGGTTAATTGCCACCCAATTATCAAAACTTTCTGGTCTGATCACCATCTCAGAAGATCTCACACATTATTAGTCTTGTCTTTCATGCAGAGAAGGGTAAGGTGTGGAACCCTTTGTGGGAGGGAAGACGGGAATGCTACTCACTGCAGTTTGCATCTTGACTTCATATAGCTGGATATTTAACTTGTTGAAGAATAGTTTGACAGTTACATGGAAGCTACTGTTTTCCATGCCTGCTGGTGGGGTGAGCTCTCAGGCACTTGTATAATCTGGCTGCTGGTGCTAAACTGTTTGCTTGAAGAGGGTTATTTAGGTTGAATCTGATGTCTGGGCATTGCCATGGATCTTCAGTTTTTGTGCTTGAATTCTTTATGGGACTGGCCATACATAGGAAGAAATCTGAATTGAAATAATCTATCTGCAAAGAAAATATTTTTGCATTAACAGCCACCCCAGACCTGCAAGGTTGTTATGTTGAAAAATAAAGCTATATATGTCTGTGGATAAGCATATACAGCTTAGGTTTTGAATACCCAAAGGATGCTTTCCCCTGGATGTCTATTACTGATAAAGGTGCAGCATCAGAAGTATTAGACAGATTCTCTGAGCATGACAAAAACTGATAACTGGCCTATAAACTCCATGTTCCCTGAAATGCAGCCCACGCTGTAGCGATGCAATCAGACTTCCTTTATATGAAACCTTCATGTACTATCCTAATTCTTTTCCTCCTGCATTCCCACCTTCCTGCCCCTTGGCATTCATTCACACTGACAAGTTATTAAAGTTGTCTCTGAAGCTGGCCCAAGGAGTTGTACATATTATTTACATCACAACAGAGCCTGGGGGCATCAGACAGGGCTGGGGGGCTGTTGTGCTAGCTGCTATTCAGCCTTTAAGTACAAAGATAGTCTGTCCCAAAGAGATTTCTATCTTGAATTTTAACAGATAGAGAGAGGGAGATGATTGTTTTGCTGATGCTTCAGACTCTCCATTCAAGTTGCTGTGACTAGCCCTCTTTAGGAAAACCTCCTCCTCTGTTGCAGGGGTATCACACAAGACTGTTAAATTGAGACATCCTGAGCTCACTAGCTGGTGGTGCAGAAACCACAGCAGCCAACCAGTGGCGTGTAACACAAATCAGGTAGAATTAAAGTGAGCACAAAGATTTCCCAGATTTATTGTGAGTCTAATCTAATGCTCATATTCAGAGCATGTGTGTATTTCTACCTCAAAAGAAAACAATCTCCCCAAGTCCCTCAGAGTCAACTAGGTTTTTTAAAGCTTTTCACTGGAAAAAAAAAACCCCTTTAAATCATTTAAAGCAATGTTAGAAAGTCAGCCTGTAAAGTGAACAAAACACTGGAGACCATCATATGCTAATCTGAGTTTAACAAAACACATACCATTACCAAGTATAATTATACAGTCCAGCTATTAGTAGCCTTACCTCTGGCTGTTCTCCATCATGCTTTCAAGCTACATCCTTTCCTTTCATCTTATTCTACACCACATGAAACAGGTGAGCTGTTCCCTTTATAGAGCTCAGGGCTCCAGTCACATGGCTCTCAAAGCTTGGTATCTTCATTTAATCAGTTGAAAGAATCAAAATAATCAGAGATCTTTCATGAACTCCATGCCAAAATTTAATTCTATTAAGCATTCCAAGTGTAACAAGTTCAAAAATCAAGAAAAAAGATTTAATTTTTCCTAGGAACATCTACTTTGAAAAGCTGCCCTGGGGGGTACATTTGTAGTTTAGGAGAATATCTCTCATGAATCACCCATACATCACTGCTAGCAAGTTCCACAAAAAGAGAACTCCAATGCTTTTTATTGTCAAGGCAACACTGTGGGTTCTGCATCCCATTTGTTCATTCATCCACTTTTTATCTGATTCCATTTGAATTTTTATCTTGACTTAACTGCTACTGACTTGTTACAGGAAAGCACAAGCTGTTTAGGGTTATCTTCACCAGTACCAACTTTTGACAGAAAGGAGATGGTGGATATTTCCCCTAAAGTCTGTATTTGGTACCTCACTGCAGGATTGGATGACTGTGCTGAGCTAAACTGGATAGAGCAGTGATTTTCAGTTTTGAGGTCTTTGAACACATGGGTGGGACAAGTGGGACTTGTAAGGTCTGTCTGTGAAAGGTGACTCAGATAAGGCAGAGTTGTGACAATAGGCTTAACCTGGCTTGAAAGGAGCCTGAAGTGCCCCTTAAAAATGCTGTGGAGTCTGCTCACCGGAAAAGATGAGAGCCTGGGGGCAACACTATATGCTCTGATTTAGGAGCTTGGGTCCCTGTTTTCTGTTATGTCACTCTTTCTCTAGCACAAGACTAACCTCACTTTCTTGCATATGGGTATCTCAGGCCCGCCATGACCATTTGACCCCAGAGAGTGCAGATACTGCCCTGACAGGCACACAACAGTTCTGTTTCTCTCCATAATCCCATGTTTTTCTTTACAGCATCAGCTGAGTTGATAGTTGTTGTTAGGTACGTGAAGGTAATGACACATCAGAGGTCTCAGGGTTAGGCCTCTGAGAAGCTGCAATAGTACCTTACAGGTAAGTCGGGTATTTCCTGACCTTCCTATAGTCCCATGAACAAAACCAGGGAGACATCTTACTGAGTTTCTATTAAGATCTGTGCTGCCTTTAGCAGTAGAAGAGACTTAAGATGTCTGTTAGTATTGAAACAAGGAGGCACAAAAGCACAAAATGTAATCAGTTCTAAGTAATGCTAAGTCTGATGGCTTTGTAATGAAGGTAGTTGAGACAGTCTTAGGTCCTTAGGACCTTAGTACAAAAAGTGTAAGAAAAAAAATTAGGAAAGCAGGACCTGGGGTGGGGAGTGTCTGAGACTAGCAGATGTCTAGGATGGGCACAGTTAAACTAACTGATGAGTAGAAAGACAGGATGATTGCGATGTCTGTAATGTTAATTAAGCTGGTGCTTCAAAGACTGCCAGCAGCGATGAAGATTGTTGGAAGAAGTAAACGACTTTTAAAGACCACCATCACATTTTGTATGTATGCGGGAAACTGTCTGGAAAATGATGTAATTCATGTGTAGCCTCATGAATATGTATGTATGCCCAAGTGACTGCATAAGGATGGGCTGTGTGGCAATACCGGGATGCACCTCAATAGGAGCTATCCCCCGTGTCTCCCGGCGCCGCAATAAAGAATACTTACTTGTCAACTTGAAAACTGTGTTGGCGAGTTTGTTCCTGGAGTTTTCTCCGAATCAGTATGGAAATAAATAAAATGTGTGTGCAGGGTTTTGTGAGATGAAAAGTTGTATTTTTCAAACACAGAAGTACTTGGTGGTAGTTTTGCTGTCAGATCATCTGCTTTGTGAAGTCACCTTCCTGACATGAGGGTCACTTTATGTTTGCTAAAAAACCTTTGGAGATCATCTGGTCCAATCTCTTGCTCCAGACAGGGTAGGCTTCAAAGTTAGGTCAGGTTGCGCAGGGCTGTGTCCATCGAGCTCTGAGGATCTCCACGTGTGGAGTTTCCACCATCCAGGCACCTTTGCAATGATGAACTTTTTTTTTTCCTGGTATTTTTCTCCCCTTTTATCTCATCAAAATTTCCCTGGTGGCAGCTTCTGCCTGGTGCCTCCCATCCTTTCACTGTTCTCCCCCAAGCAGATCCTGCCCCTGCCTTCCTCATGCTCTCCCATTTAATATTTGTGCACTGCACTATGGTCCCCCTTTATCCATCTCTTTTTAAGTCTGAACAAGCCCAGCTCCCACAGGTTCCCTTGCTGTATTGTGTGCTTCAGCCCCCTGGCCATTTTGGTGACCCTCCAATGGACTCCCTCCAATATGTCCTCATTAGTTTTGTACCAGGGAGCCAAGGCAGGCCACAGCATTCCCAGTGCAAGCTCCTAAGTGCTGAAGATGGAGCAATAATCACTTCCCTCAACCTGCTGGCTACATGCTTGCTGAAACAGCCTGGTGTTTGGGGTTGAGTCACAAGGAGTAGGTGGAGGTAAGCATGGGTTAAGGATGGATATGCTGTAGGGCACTGAGGTAACACTGCTATACGCACTCCTATTGCAAGTAGGATGGCATGGTTTCGGCAAACAGGGTGTCTGCTCACAGCTTTCTGCCCCACCCTGCTGTCTGGAGATGCTCATGAATCACTGTAATTCAAAAAGAGTATAGTTTGCTTTCAATCGCCGCAGCTGTGAGCTGCAGCACTCGCTCAGATGATTCACAAAGGGTTCAGCCTCCCAGGCCCAGGGGTTTGGGAGGCCACCGGCTGCAATGCCAGACACTGCAACTTCATCTGCGTACAAGGGGGTTTACGTGTGCCTGGGACTTGGTGTGATTTAAATTAAAACCTCAGTAGTTACTCCTTTCTGTCCTTTTCCTCCGTTACTCTGCATTTGCTATGGAAGCTGTCAGGGAGTGCTAGCTGATTTGTTTGCTATTTTGTCATTGGATTTGGCTGGAGAACTGTTGTGGGGAACTGTGTGGAAGGGAGTTCTCCCTCTTCTCCTAACTCAGCTTAGGAAATGTGGCAAGGTCACCAAAGAGTGGGCAAATTTTTTTGTCAAGCCGTAGACAGATTTCATATGGGTCATGACAGTTACTCCAACCTTAATGTTACCACTACCAACAGTCTTACAAGAGCTGCGAACTATTTGGCAGAAAACTGGCAGTTCTGTAACCAAAATCCAATTTTGCAGGAGAGTTAGCTTTGTGCCTTTTTTTTGGATACTGTTTTGCTGTTGTGAAAAGCTATACATATGGAAGCCCATTAGAGCCTAAGGCTATTGTTGATACAATCTTGACTCATTCTTGGCACTCCTTCTTCACCTTCGTTTGATAGCTTAGCTGGTAGAGTGGCTGTCTCTAGAAAGTAATCCTTAGGTTGCTGGTTCAGTTCAAGATTAAACAAAAGGTTTTGGGGTATGGTTTAAGTTTTTGAATTTCACTTATTTCTGGAACTTACAACTTTGCAGAGCTGCCCTTTCCAACTGTATGTCACTATGCCCTATGAGAAGTTTGGTCTACTTAAAACATACCACTTTCAAAGATATTTTCACCATTCTCCTTGTCTACTTAAGCTGGTTGTTACAGCTATGCTGCTTTGACCATTGCTACCTCTGTACCTAATCAGTTGATGCCCATCATAGAATCATAGAATGGCTATGGTTGGAAAGGACCTGAAGGTCATATAGGTCAAACCCCACTGGCATGGGCAGGGACACCTCCCACTAGATCATGTTGCCCAAGGCCCTCTCCAGCCTGGCTTTGAACACTGCCAGGGATGAAGCATTCACAGCTTTTGTGGGCAGCCTCTTCCAGCACCTCACCACCCTCACAGTAAAGAATCATATGAGCTTCTCTTCTGCAGGGGCTCAACAGCTTTCACAGATCCTTGCTAGCTAGAGCAGACAGTGCAGAGCTTGCAGAGCCTCTTTTAGCTGTGTTGGGTATGGAAAAAAAGGGGCAAGTCCAGTTATTGGGGCCTTCTTATTGCTGGTTTCATGCCTTTTCCTATCCCATTCTTGCATTTTGAAGTTTGGAGGTTTTGGGTGGAAAGAGGGACACAACTAAGAGAGGGGGAAGAAAAATCGTTTTGTGACAACAGGAACATCATGATCATTTGGGTCCATCTGTTTTGTCTGAGACAGCAACTATATGCAATTATAATAATTTGCCTCGTGAGAGGGTTGTGAATACCACTGTGCACACTGCCCTTAAGTGGATCATTTCCATGAACTGTCTTTCAGTGAAGAAATCTGAAGGTTGGGGCTGGTTACAATAGAAATGGGTAAGAAAGAGGCAATACAGCTGTATGAAAGGACTACAGAGGCCAGAGGCATTCTAAGGATCCATTTGTACAGAAACCAACATCAGAAACTTTCAGAGAACAGAAAATGGGCACTGTGACCTGTTAAAATCTTGTTTCACACAGGAAGCTGACTCACTTTCACAAGACACAATCTGTAAGAAGCTTTGTGAAAGAAAAGATTAGAGGTTTTTAGATGTTTACTTTAGATGAGATGACATTAGGGATCCAAGTCCCAAAGCTCATGCAAAGCATCTCCTCATGCAAAGTGCAGTGCTAAGCTGAACAAAGGTAGAAGGAGGTAGCAGTTTTATTCAGTTGCTTTTCTTTCATTGTGCTAGAAATATACTTACTATTCAATGAGAAATATTTGAGTCAAATGCGTCAAGGAAGTAGCACTAAGCTAGAATGAATAATCGAGTGATTATATGTAATTCCAGTATTTTAAAAGATTATATTTCTAATAATTAGCATCAGATCAATGACCATCGATCATAGTAGAATGTCAGTTCTCTTTGTCCTTCCAAATCCAGCATTAGTTTTTCTTCAGCCTGCATAGCAGTACACACTTAGAGCCTCATAATCATAATGGGTTTTCAGCACAGGGAGACACAGGGCAGGAGAGAGGCAGTTCCCCCTCTCCTTTCAACAACAAAACCCGTTCTCCAGGCCCTGCAGGGTGGATGTGCCATGCATTTATTTCTCCATAGGTCCTCCCACAGTAAGATGTGGTTGTAAAAGCAAGGGTGGGAGAGGCAAGATGTCTCCTTCATTGTCCTACAAAGACTTCTAGAGAGGAGGATGTACAGGAGCAGGACCTCTGATGGGAATCTGGCAGTTGCTTTAGGTGAGGAAAAGAAGGAGAGAGTATGAGCCTGGGTGATGCCACAGGAGGAAGTCCGGTGTACTTGTAACCAGCCTGGGTTACAAATCTGTCCCATAACACGTGGGACAGATTGTAGTGTGCCTTTTACAGTCTTGGTGAGCAATAAGACGAAGTAGGAACCTTTCCAAATGAGTGAATATCTGACTCATGCATTTAATTGCTCCAATAAGCCTGAAGATTTTGATTCAAAATCTGCCAATAATTGTGAAAAGTAAATCCTTATTCTTTCATCAGAGAAGGGACCAATGCTCTCCCTGAGTCTGGGGAGTGGTGCTGACAAATGGACTGACTGCCTCACAGGTATTTTGTTTATGTGCAGGTCTTTGCTGGCTTAGTATTTCAGTCTGGGTTGTATGAGGTATGATTAGAACAAGAATGAAGGGAGAAAGGATTAATTAAAAGTAGGTCCTCATCGCAAGTGATGTTCATTCTATAGTTGTGAAGGGCCAGTGGTCACCCTCTTATTACTGCACACTAGTAGGTAACTGGGTCCTGGTGGAGAATACCACCTGATGTGGCTAGCTTCTGTTATCCCATGGCTGCTTCATGTCATGCTATTTCAGCTACCAGGACTGCCCTATACTGATACAGTGGTGACACTGACTCCATGTCTTTCTCTGCAATGACAACTATCCAAAGTCATTTTATAAAAGTTTGTGAGGATGTAGCCATCAGGCCAGAAATGTGAATTTAAACAAAGTTCTGGTATTTTCCTTGCATATGTAGTCAAACTTGGCAAAGGTACGAAGTATTTAAAAATGTTATTGTCTTCCTGTGTTCAGGAGTTTCAGCCTTCTCTTTAATCTCGAACAAGCTGCTTCTCCTAAGCCAAGCTTCTCTGGCTTATTGAGCATTGTAACGGTTGTTGTGTTCTTGTCTGAGGAGTGGCACTCTACAGACCAAACATCTGAAGCAGAGATGTAACCAGCAGTAGTAAGCTCCTAATAGACCAGTAGTAAGCTTCTAGACAAGATAGTATTTATTATCAGTAGGATGAATGGGATTTTCCTTCCCTTTCCAAAATGCTTCTTGTCTCACCTCTTATTCCAAAATGAACTTTTAACCTATCCCCTAGCTTAGAAGCAGCATACTGTGTGAAGAAACTGAAGCTCACACAGTTGGCGTAAACATATTGCAAAATATCCGTACTTTCTCCCTAGAGGAAAGAGTGGGGCTTGCATTCCAGTAGGACAGCTTGGTGAGTCAGATCCAGTCGCCTATGCCCACAGCACTTCTTACATGTTTATTTCGCACCTTTGCTAAGCAACAAGTGTTACAATGGTTTGCGACTGGTCCTGTCTGTGCTCATTCTGAAAGTAGCTCTTCGTCAGAACTTTAAAGTGTGATTTTGGCACTGGCATATCTCCAAGTTCTCAGTTGCACTTGCTTTGAATGACTTTGTGTATCTTGAGCTTTGTTTTGATTTTCCAGTATAAATGAATCCCAGCCTCGCTCTAGACACCTAATTTCACTTGGCTGCGTCAAAGCCATATTGCAGAGGCTGCTTCTTCCAACACAGGTGAAATAGCTGAGCAGTGCAGGGCCTGCCTAAGGAAATTTGGTTAACCTTAAAGAAACCTCAGAGAAGCTGGGTGATCTCCAAATTTTGGACTATGTCAGCTGTATGCTCCAATATCGGGTTTCAGCCCAGAAATGTAGCTCTGCAGCAGTGATAGGACTGAGGACCTAACTTTGTACTGAGCCCACTACTTTCCTTTGAGCTCTAAATTTTTTCTGCTGCTGTTGCTCTCTTGCAGCCACCTGGTGCTTCTGGTCATGTAGATTTGTATAAAGCTCTTTGAGCAGGGTCTTATCTTTGTGATGTCTTTCATGATGTCAAGGAAAGCATGGTCCTGATTTCTGTCTGGAGTAATAATACAAATAAATAGTAACAACTACATGTTTCCCTTACAGCTGTAGAGGTAGAATCATGGCAATTGAAATAATATTCAATTAAGGAAAGCTCGAAAAGGTTTTTAAAGCCAGGAAGGAAGTCAAGATGGTTTGCTGATGATTTCCTAGTTTGCAGAAACTGCTACACATTGGTTTGCTTTAGCCATGAAGTAAAACTATTCTTCAGTGTGTATTTGCCTGAATTTATGAAAAGCATCTCAGCATGGCTGCAAATGACCAACAGCAGTTTCTGCCTTTGAGTGCAACCACCATTTCAGATAGATTTAAACCAAACTGAGCAACACTTTGCATATTCCTTCAGACCTTCTTAACCACCCTCTACCAACCAATTTTTCGTCTTCCTATTGTAGTTGTTATAATCAGGCCTTGATAAGAATTGCTGCCAGAGACATCCAATCAGTCTTGTGTTATCATCTGGAAATCATTATAGAGTCCTCAGGACAGATTGAAGCCATTTGATAGCATTGATTAATTTCTTATTTCCAGTTGTGCCATTTCACCATTCACTGTTTTAAAATTCTTGCCTCATTTAGAAGGATATTTTTTTTTTTGACACTGTAAATAACAAAATATATTTTGTTGTGTGAATCCAAATCTGCTTTGAAGTTTGTGGCTTTGTAATTTGAAAGTCATCTGGAGAGTGTATGCTCTTTTGTCAGCTTTAATCGATGTGTGATAATCAATTATCATATCAAAGTGTTCAATTACTCCTTAACGATGAGGTACTGTAGCTGTTTGGCTTAATTTCCTGGGAGATTCTCAGCACTTTCATTGCAGTATTTGGGTTACTTAGCTGACTGCTTAAAGACATTTGCTGTGAAAATGAAGCTGGTACTATCTGAACACCAGCCTCCTCACAGAAAGCAGTGTCAGATGCTTCTTTAACATCAAACCCACTTCTTTCCATCTCATTTGTGAGTTGGATGTACCAGGTTGTTACCAGTTCCTAAGAATGGAGTCTTTGTCCATCTGTGCTTTTATGCTTAGGAGGATGCTAAAAGTCCTGGCTACTTCTTTATTGAGTCTAGAGAGAGTTCAGTGTTCCCTTTTCCTGCAGTATGCTATCCTTCCATTTCTCTGTGATTGTGGGAGGAGAGTTACTACTGACTCCTGGGTCAGTAGGTTTCTTATTTATTTGCATTCTTGAGGAAAAGAAATGTGAACAGGTAAAGTATGATTGACTGCCACTTAAGTCCCCCAAACCTTTCAAAGGCCTGGGAAGATCTGTATTTGTGAATTTAAGGGTCTCTTCAGATGCAGAGTTGAGGTGTTGGTACTCCGTGTTGCCCTTTTTGGAGTATGTGGAGCTAAAAAAACCTCGTAATTTTAAAGTCAATATAAAGGTTTTCTGGGTTTACTGTTTTGAACAACACACAGGAGCCCTGCTTGGAGGTTGAGTCCCCCTATCAACTGTGGTGTGCTGTTGCTTTCCTGCAGGAAGCCATATGCATGTGAATAGGCCATGCTCCGTCCTTCATGAGAAATTGAACAAAACATGTATCTAGGAAAGGACAGTGAAAAAAGGAGAGGACATGATGCTCTGTTTGAGCCACTTTTCATCAGGCTAAAAGAAGGAGAGGATGAGGATCTTTGCTGTGAGAAGGTCTGTAAAAGCATGCCAATTATCCTCATCTCAGTTTGCCTGTTGAGAAATAATCAAACTTGTGATGAGTCTTGTGACCTGTCAGACCTCTTAACTGAACTGCAGCTGAAGAGATTCACTAGAAAAGGATATAGGCTGCTGCTTATTGTTGATTTTTAACCATGAGAGTTCCTAAGGGAAATAGCATATAGTAATAACTTCTAATGGTTTTCTGATGAGCATCTGGTGCTGGGTGGTTTTTTCTTTTAAATTGCATTAAAATTAAAACTGCAGTAGTGCACTGAGTCCTCATTTCCTGTTAGGAGAGAAATTATGATGCTCTATTGATTGTCAAAGCTGTTTCCCATCCTGCATAAGTGTGGTTAGTGGACAGTACTTCTCTTGCAGACAAAGACGTGCCCTACCACCCCCCTCAGTTCCGAAAGTTTTTCCCTCTAAATTATTCATAGTGAAACTACTGACACTCAAAATTCAAAACAGAGAGGAGAAGGTATAAAATACTCTCATGTATGCCTTTGCATTAATTTATGTGCTATCACATTGAATAAAAGGAAATAGCAAGTTAAGCATGTACAAGAAGCCACATGATGAGTATAATTGATGCATTCAGCCTATAGAGCATACATATAATAGTCCATTGTAGTTATGGGATTGGCCAGCCAATATTTTTTCCTTGGAGATCATTACTTAAGCAGATGACTCTTGACCCTTTTCTTTTAGTGCTTAGAGAAGTTTGCCAGAAAGTACCCTTTTGTGCCAGTCAGCCTTTAACATCTCCCCGAGCAGCCTCAATTTTTCATTTAACTTACTTCTGAACGTTAGTCTGCTTTTTATCCTAAGGATCTTTATGAGAAATAAATTGGAGCCTTTTCAGAAACGCAGCTGTAAGAGCTTCTTCCTTACTAGTTAAAAGCTTATCACAATGTAGCAACAATGTATGTGTTGTAAAATGGTGTAAAATTTAACAAAAAATAAAAAATAGAGAGGCAAGGGAGCAACACTGAAGCAGTACGTTGAGTGTTTCTGTACAGAAACTCGCTTACCTGCGCAGTCCTTGGAAATGTAGGAAGTGTGATTCATGGCAGTGGATAGCAGAGCAAACAAACTTGCTGTGAGAAAGGCGAGGATATACTTTGACATAACTTTGCAGTTAGCATTGGTTCCCATCTTCCCAAGGTGGCTGACAGGCAGAATAAAGAGAAAGGCTCACAGCCTAAATGGCAAACCTCATCAAAGTATCTGGTTTGTACAGGTGGTGACTCAGGAAAGGAAAAGTGCTTGGTGAGGCCTTGAAGATTGAAGTAGTGCATAAACCCGAGGGGTTCCTTTTCTACCTTGCTGGGCGAAAAGCAAAGAACATGCTAGTGAAGAGAGACGATGACCTATGCATGCTTCCACTGGGTGCAGTCATCATCGGAATGCTTGTTAGTACCCACGACTCCCCTATGAGATGTATTGATGTATGCAGAGACAGGGGAAGAAAATCCAGGTCTTAATCTGAGTTGGATCACTCTTTTTGGTCTGTAATGAAAAGGTGTTTTTCTCATCAACTACCCTCTTACAAGGGGAATGCAGATAGACTTCTGGAACAAACTATAAAGAAATCCTATATCCTCCTATAAAACAGAATGAAAAAAACCTAACATCAAGGACAGTGATAGGGGATCATTCGTGTTTTGAGAATTAATATGACTTGGAGGCCCTCTCGCTCCACCCCAGCATGACTGGTGAAAAGCCTTCTGAAATATGGCTTCACTGAAGCCAAGATGCCAACAAGTTCCTTCTCATTTGTTGTCCTTTCGATGAGGCTTTTCTCTGCTCAGTGCACATGGTGATACCCACTTTATTAAAAAAACTACACAAATGATGTCTGCTTTTTGTTTGCTAGGGAAGATGTACCTTGGCAAATAATTACTTCTCATTCTTACTCCTAACATATGTATGACTTATTATTTATAGAGCCTTGTAATAAAAATGGGAATGATTTTCTTGACCCCGTATGTTACAGCTTAAACCAATAAAAGAACAAAGAAGGGGAACGTAAGAAAAGGACATAGGAAAGGATTTTGTTTAGAGTCACATGCATGGCTAATAGATATATCCAGACAAAAGAAAAATACACCAGATTAATAACAGTGATGTTCTGCTTGCTTATTGCTTTCTAAAGACTTTACTCTCTGTGGGCACAGAGCTGTATAAAAGATGAATTAGTTGCACTCTGCATTTTAGTCATCCCAGTAATGATGGCGACATTTCTGTTACAAACTCATGCTCTCCAAGGAAAGCAATTCTCTCTGTATTATTTCCAAGGGAAAAATTAATGGTATTCACTTCTTCATGTTGCCTCTAAACTTGCTCCTTCATCTTTGCTTCTCAGTGCTTGACCTCTTTTGAATTAGTCATGTAAAGCAACAAAATGCTGCTTTAAGTTCATATATCTTGGTCCTCCTATTTCCTGTGAACAGGTCCAGCTGAGAAAGTGAAGAACAAACCTGTCAGGATGCCATAACAAGCACCGTATGTCAGAAACCCACTGGACAAAAATCCTATCTCAAACATTAACGTTGTTTTTGCAAAGCAGGAAACGTCACTTAATTCGTATAGTAAATATTTCTTCGTGTATCATGGGGAGCTTTCTTGTGAATTCACATTAGCTGGAAATCAGGACAAGACCTGAAGTTTGCTCCCTCACTGCTATGAAAGGAATTGTCTTTTTCAAGGGGTGTTTTTCAAGGAAACCCCTTGGCTTTTGAGCTAGGCAGAAATGCATTGTGACTGACCTCGGTATTGCATTCTTCAGTGATTAGAGAGAAAGACTTTTAGGCTGATACTTAAAAATAAAGAAACGTCTCAGAAAGAGAGAAGTAGGTGGGCAAAACTCCGGAAGTGAATAGAAGCAGCAAAGAGAAAAGGTTCATTACACATATAGGAAAGTATAAGAAGGACAGGGATGAGCGTGGTGTTTATTTCACAGGGGTGAAAGCAGAATGCAAATACAGGTTGAAAGAAGCCCACAGAAGGTTTTTTTAGCTGTAGAGAAGTTTGAAACTGGTATGAAATAAGTTGATTCTCCTTATTGCTTTATACCAGTGCTGTTCCAGAAAATACGACTGCATGCAGCATCAACAGAAAGATGAGAATCCAGGGAGTCACAGAGACATCCTTCATGCTTATGACTGTGAGGGATGAAGGCTCAAGAAGGGTAGGGGTAGTCTGGGCATTAATCGTTTGGGAATGTGCTGCTATTCACTTGTGGTTTTTCCCAGGGCCCTGCATCACAACCCTCCTCTCAAATATTTTGCAAGCATACAGATCAAGCTTTCCCAGCCATAACTTGGCATGGGGTTGTGTTGTCCCCCCTCATCTCCCTGCCTCATACCTGGCAGCTCTGCCTTATACCTGGAGGACCTAGAGCCCAGGGGGTAAATGTCTGACCTGTGGTGGGGGATTGCTTCAGCCAATAAGCCTGGTAATCTTGTATTTTTATGAACACTGAGCTCACCTTGGATATTAAAAACCAGAAATGCATTAGCTGGTAAGAGTGTTGGGTCGCTTCCAAGGCACACTAGTATGTTGCTCTGCACACCGGCATGGAAACAATTTGCAGGCCGGAGAGTCAGTAAGCTCTCTCTCAAGGAGCTGTGTCGCATGCCCTTCTCTCCTTTTGCCTTCAGAGTTCATTGTTCAACCTTTTTCGCTCCAGTTTCACCATCTGAGCTTAATCGTGGCCTTCTGACATGGAGAATCTGTGTGAGTAGAGCCACACTAGTTATAAAATCCCTAGCCAATCTTATTTTTTGGCATGAAGGTGGCTGTTATGGCATTGTTTTTATTATTCATCAAAAGCAAACTTTTCAAAGTAAATACATCAAATACCACATAACATAAACTCTTCCCAACCACTGCTTCCTCTCCTTTTTCTTTTCCCCTACCTCCTATTTTTATAAGTAATCAAATTGTTACTCTAGAGTCAATTCCAGGTCATCTTTCATTTGCTCAAAGTATATCCTTATTGGCAAGCTATTTTCCCGTTATTCAGGAACACACATATTGTTTTACTTACAGCTGTGTGCTGTATTTTATGTTCTCATATAAATGTTATGCCTGGATTATCATAACTAGAGCAAACTGGTTTTAGGGTTTGTTGTTGTTGTTATTTTTAGGTTCCCACCCCCTCCCCCCCCTCCAAAACAGGAGAGAAGTACTATTTTGTCTATTTTTTTGTATCTTTTGTAGTTCTTAAAGTGACTCAACTTTTCACATTTCTCTAAGTTCTCATTTCTATTTCTCTCTAATGTAGATACCCCTCTGCTGTGCAAGATTCCCTAGTTTGGGGAATGATGATAGCTGAGTTTCGGGAGAGGTTAAGGGGCAAGAAGCATTGTTTTTATCCTGTGAGGGGCAGGAAAGAAGACAAGGCAGGGACAGACTCCAGAAATTCATTACCTGCTGTGTAAAAAAAGTATTTTTCCTTATCTGTTTTAAACTGTTGCTAGTTTCAAGGAGTGTCCCTGCTTTTATTGCTGCGGGATCTAGTGAAATCTGGTGAGTTCTGCGTTCACTTACTGTTCTCTTGATTTTGGGAGCTGATCAAATAGAAGCTCATATTTATGTATTGAGGGCCCAGAGAGGGAAAGCACCTAAATCCTATTGGCTTCAGCATGTTCTTAAATATTTACTCAAGCGATTAACTTACTTGAGGTCTTGATGCAAAAGAATGCATTTGTAGCACAAATACATATTGTTATTATTAATCTTATCACTGTATTTCATGCCTGTGCGTGCTAATGCTTGATGCACTACAGAGACATACAGCATGCACAAGAGATAGATTTTCCTCTATACAGATGGCAAAAGGCAAACAGAATTTTCCCCTTATTTTTTGGATGCCTGGGACACAGGAAGATCACTGGAGAAAAGTGTGCTGCTGAATTCCCTGCAGCCTTGTGGGTTTTGGTTTTCGTTGGTGTGGTCTTCTAGTGCAGAAAGGCACTGTTCTGCCTCCTGCCTCCCCCATGAGAGTAAGATCGCATACGCATCTTAAGCTACTCAGTTTATTAATACTCTGTGCTTGTTAATTTGTGAATGACTTGAAGGCACTCACAGCATTAAAGGAAGTCTCCTCCTGGAGGTTTTTAGAAGAGACTTTCCTGGATTTTTTGAAGTTGAGATATTCATTGTTTGCTTGGGCTTGTTTCTTCTGAGTAGATGTGTGCTAAATGCTAATGCTTGCATTATAACTGGATATTGTATAGTAGGTATGATATTTAACTGGCACCCAAGATTCAAGAACAGAGATAATGCATGAACATTTGGGCCACATTAAGTGAATTGTTAAAAAAATTCTGGTCTCTCTCATTATTTTAACCTCCAAAGAAGAAATCCCCTATAGGATAAATATTTAATCATTAAAGCAAACATACAAACAAACCAACCAACCTTTTATCATTGTTGGTGGGAAAAGTAAGTATGCCTTATGCTTTGCAAGACTCACAAGGAACAGCAGGCACATTTCTGATTGCAAGTAATATTCTGGTTATTTGATGTTTTTGGGAGGAGAGAGAAGAATTTGTAGCTGAACGGTTTCTCTGGCAGCTTCCTGGCTTGAACTTCAGGATGAACATCAAGCAAAATGCCAGAGAGAATGATGCTGACTGGGACATGTTTATGTGACCCTTCTTTTCCCCAGACTAATTTAGTTATGCCTTGCTCCACAGCAGTTCGTAAGTTGTTCTTGTAACAGTAGGGGATCCCAGAGAGACCAGGTTTGCTCTCTGCCCACCTTGCCCTATTCACCTTCCACATTGCCCCAGGAGCATTTAATGCCATGCCAATTACAGCCGTGATGGGGGCTGTCTGCTGATATCTGAACAAACAAACCAAGAGTCTGGTCTTGATTGCTAGTGTCTCTACAATTTGGTTTCCTGTGGCGTGTTTGTACAGATGTAATGGTTGGTATTCCCTTGCTTTTAAATAATCACGACCATACTGAGGGGCGGGAGGACAGGACTAATCTGTCGGGAGTTTGCGGCAGGATCCCCCACCCTGCTCCTGTGGCTTAGCTTCTGTTCAAGCCTGGCTGCCTAGCCTACTGCTTGGGGTGGTGACTTCTGTTTCCATCTGTCCACCCTCAAAAAGGGCTTGTGAGTTCACTCCTTTCAGCCTAGGACAACTGTCATTAGACCAACTATTGCCATGTAATCACATCTTGTCTGCAGATTGAATGAACAGTGAGCGACTCACAGAAAAAGTCTCCAAGGACAAGCGTGATGCAGAAAGCATGATTAAATGACCACTTCAGTGGCCCTTTGTACAGGACAGTGTGTGTCCTGGGTATCTCTCACTTCTTGCATCCAAGGAAAGGTTCTTTTTTGATTCTTTGTGTCCTGCTGACCACTGGCTGCTCTATTTGTCCAGAGCCATTGCCCCCTCTGAGCCGCTCCTGAGGAACAGTGAACAAGGAGCTCCTAGTCAAAGGATGTGGAAAGACAGATTTGAGCTCTTTTCTCACCCAGCTGCTCACTTGGTCATAGCCAGTGATTTGGGACACACCTTTGATCCCTGCTAGACCCAACTGCCTGAGCTATGTGAAGCAAGCTCCTTTATAGTCATATGGCACAGTGAGTTCCTCTATCACTCTATCCTTTCTACCCCAGGCAGTGCCCTCACTCTTATTTGAAGCTCTTTTCCCCTACAAGTTTGATATATTTGGGGGGGAAGTTGGGAGCCTTTAAATCCTTAAGTGTTTCATAGGCAGCAGGACTGGAGGAGCAGTCTGCTCCAAGCAGAGCTCCCCCTCAGACTACTTGCATCATATCCAAATGGCAGTGGAGAGAGAAAAAAAGGCTAATTGTATGCTCTCCAATTTTCTTTATTAGGAAGATCAAAAGAATTGCTGCCTTTACTGGTAAATCTCAAGGATGAATTGTGGCAGCCAGACCAGTACTGGTCTGTGTTGAACTGTAGTCACCCAGAATAAATCAGCACTAATTGCAGTCTAGGGCTGTGATTCCAGAGGGGCTGCTTAAGCACCACACAGTGACCCCGACTGCCCAGCTGTTAAAGCCAGTGGCAAAACTCCCAGGGATCTCAGGAAGTGCATGACTGAGGTTGCATCTTTGCGTGCTTTAAAGCCAAATATCTTGTCACCTCTCTGAGCATCATACAATGATGCGGTGAGCACTGAGATACCACCTTTGGCAGTGCGCAGCTGCCCCAGTGTTGTGAGATCCAGAGGGAAGGCAATACCTTGACTTTCTGG
Source organism: Bolborhynchus lineola (assembly GCA_025448015.1). Classification (NCBI taxonomy): domain Eukaryota; kingdom Metazoa; phylum Chordata; class Aves; order Psittaciformes; family Psittacidae; genus Bolborhynchus; species Bolborhynchus lineola. The sequence goes on along the minus strand of JAOEHX010040246.1, from coordinate 137,268 downwards.
CCACAGGAAACCTGTACAAAGTTGTCCTTTTGGCCTTGGAGAAGATGGAGTGGCTGCTGGTCCAGCTTCTTGTCCTTTCCTAGCTTTACCCATAGCAAGATCTGTCACCCGCTGCAACAGGGGATATTTCCTGGCCCCACAGCTGGCTATGGCATCAGCCAAACTGAACATTTCCGCCACAGCCAAGCAAATTGTTCTTCTATTGCTCTCACCTGAGATGATTTCTCTTCTTCTTCTTCAGAGGTGGCATATACTGCTATATGGGTGATCGTATGTTATTGTGGTTTAGTCATGTTTGTGGCACGAATGCAGAAGGATCAGCAAAACGTGATGTCCATGATGCAGAAAGATTTCTACTATTTCAAATTTTATTGTGATTCTCACTAAAACTATCTTTGTAACTTATGCAGCTTTAAATATAAATGAAGCATATATATATAAATTCCAGAGTTTCCTCATAAAGGACAGGCAGGAAAAGGAATTCAAGTCATTCTGAAAGCCTTACTAGCCTGAGGACTTGAGTGCCAAACGATTTTGAAGAAAGTTTGTTTACTGCTATAAAGGGAATAACTTTTTCTTCAGTAAACCAAAGGAAAGATTGAGAAAAACATTGGTGGAAAGGCAGAAACATGGTCTGCTGGAAAGCAAAGGAGATGGACCACCTTCCTGCCACATGCTCATGGAGAAATGCTGATATCTTTCCCCTTACATTAATATAAGTGGCTGGAAAGCTGAGCAAGCAGGGTGCCTGGATAGGGCGAGAAGTGGGGGGCAGCAGGGCAGGGCTGAGCTGCAAGTGAGTGCTCTCTGTTGAGAGCTGTGAGGAGTGACGGCCAGAGCTGCACTGCCTCTTCCCAGGACCTGTGCGAGGACCAGATGATGCCTCCTGCAAAAAGGGACAGCAGCATGGGGCCAGGCTTTGCCATTGCAAGCTGAAGGCTGGGCAGTGGGTGTCATTTGCTCTGTTATTAAAAGAAATTAAAAACAACCCTTGGACAGCTGTTAAATATGATGCTGAGAAGCTGACACCAATTGCTCCTGTACTTGACCCCTTCAGAGCGATTTATAAACACTGGCTGACTAATCCTCCCCAAGCAGCCAGGGGAAGGAGCAGGCAGGAGTTTTCCCTCCTCTCTCCCACCTCCATTTTGTAAGAGGAAATTGGAAGTAGGATCCTGCACCTATTATCTCCATATGACAGAAGCCAGGAGTGGGCCTGGCTGTGTCCATCTGATGCCATGGGAGATGGGATGGGGCACACTGGCCAAGCTGGACACTGGTGAGGACCATGGCCTTGGCTCAGGAGAGAGATTTATAAGTAGCACACCACATTGCTGTTCTTTTTATATACAATCGGAAATGTCTTGAAGCCAGATGCTCAGCTGGTGTAAATCAGTGGAGCACCGCAGATTTATACCAGCTGGAGAACTGGACCCAGTGCCCCAGTGGGAAGGGGATGGGGGAAAGGGAGAGAGAGGCTGTTTCTTAACCGCTCCACCAACCTTCCTTCTGGGTAAATATCTCCATATGTTAACAAATGTTAATTAAAACCAAAAGCACAGAGGAGCTCTCAGGATGTGTGTGTAACAGGAGTACCCCAGGATCCTGCGCTCCTGTAATCTTTTGCATCCCACTGGATCTCACCTTTTATTTGGTGTTGCACCTCCCTGACTGATATTTAACCTTGCTCCTGGTGCTCTTTGTTGGAGTTTTGCCATGCATATGATATTGCTCTGATAGGTGTAGGCCTAGTGTCTACAGACACCTGGGAGCAACCCCAGATGTTTCACTGGTCAAGGGGGAAAACATGTTTTGTTGCAGCATGCCTTGCAGTCATGTAAGTAACTATGCTCATCAATCAGGAACTTTATAGGAAGGGACTCTGGAAATGCCACTTCTCCTTTGACCTCCAGGTGATCACCACCTTGTCTGTGGACTAGGATAGCTCTGAGTATGATTGGTTTTCGGGAACAAAGGCATTATACTTTTTTAAGAAAAAAAAAGAAGGCATGAATACCTGTGGTTCTCTATAGATAAAAATAAATAAGCACAAGTTTGCCCTTGAGGTGAAAATAAAGTTTCAGAAGTGGGTATTCAAAAATCTCTGTGCAAGGGCTAGATTATCTCCAGGGAAGCTGTGCCTTGGAGCTGTCAGGCTGGTATTAGAATGACATTTTCAAAGTGATGGATAGTACTTAGTATCTGACTCTTGCACTGCCAATAACGGTAGTTGCGCTGTTGTGAAGATGCAGAGATAAGTATATTACATATTCACAGCTCATCGTTTCATGGCCAAAACTTTTTTTTGGGAAATTCAAGTATACATGATGTGTTTTCACAGAGACTCTAGCACTTTGCAAGGGGGTTCATGCATTGATTAGAAATCACTGATGTCCTCAAAGCCTAATAATAAAATATTTAATTATCTTAAATTGTCAGTATTTGCATTTGGTAGAGCGGTTTATGTGTTTGTATTAGAAGTAGACCCAATAGAATTGCAGCAGATTATGATGGCAGTGTAACAGAGGTACATGTGTCCAAATATAGCAAACAGCCTCTCTTTATTTCTCAGTAAAAGCATGTTCCTGCTGTCCTTAAGTTGGTGGCAAAAATCCTGTTGATTTCTTGTAGGTCACAAGTGGGTTCAAAATACTATTTCACCACCCCATCAAGTCAGTTTAATATTTCTGTAGTAGTACAAAGGTGGTATACGCAAGACAACAGGGTCGAGTTGTAAAGCACCAGTCTAGTGTTTGGGCTGTATGGAGAACTAATGTAATGTAGGTACCCAAAAAAATGTGAAAAGTCCTGCATATACCTCGACTTGCCCACAAATGCCCTACAGATGATACTACTTCAACTTCTGTACGTTTTCTCATCAGTTTTCAGAGCTTTCATTTTACTGAAGTTTTTGACTTGGATATGTTTATGGAGATTGCTGTCAGTTACTCCAGGTCTAGCTTTTGTCTCGAGTGACACTTCTGGTGAGCACATTAGCACTGAAGGCAAATTTGTTTTGTTATGATGGCTCTGCAGCAAGTACAGCTTTTGTAAACAGATGCTGCAAGAGAGGCAGGGTTTTTGCATCACTCCAGGTCTCTTGAGATCTAAAGTGTTCAGGTAAATAACTGGTTGAGAGACAAAAGAAATACTGTTAACTGTATTCTCAGTCTGTCTCTTCTTAGAAATTAATTACTTATAATCTCTTTCTAGAATTTTTGGCTGAAGGTACGCCACAGTAAGTCCTTTATACTTAGTTGAAATCCATTCCATCCACAACACATGTAACTAAAGTGGCTAACAAACACTGCACAAACAACTTCTGAATTTTTATAAACGCAGACAAGTGTCAGACAAATTTTCAAAGCAGATTTGTTTGCTTGTTTGTTTTTAATGCACTTCTTCCAGCATTTCTGTAGTGCCATTTTTGGCTCTACATAGCTCAGCCATTTTTGAAAATACTGTGAGCCTGATCTACAGTCCTGGCAAAACCCTTCCTGGATCTGAGATCTGCTGAAGATGGATGCTGTCTGGAGCTTCCTTGACCTCCTGCATATGTAGCATAGCCCCATTTCTTTTGTCTCGCTAGCCTTTCTTCTGTTGCTGATGGGCTGGCTGATCCCTTTCATCACTGATGTTTAGTAATATGAGTGTTCATTTTCAAATAGTTATGAAATACAATGATCTACAAATACCGCATCCTCCTGAAAGGTTCTCATGAACAGTTTTCAGCTGGGAAATGGCAGCAGTATGTGCAGTGATATAACCTAACTTTTTTGACTGTTGTATATAGCCTTTCTCCTGTTGCATGCTGGATGGTTCAGCAGCACACACATTTTCTTTCCTGGGTTGGTCAAAGCATCCTGGAAGTGTACTGCACTCTGTGACACCTCACTTTGCCATGGACATGGATTTTTCCTGTCGTACTTTTTTGCTGCAGTGGGTCATGGGGCTATGTACCAGCCCTCTACCAGGCATCAGTGAAACCTGATTTATATTATTCTGAATTATATTATTCTGCACAGCAAGTGTACTATATTCCCCCAGACCTTGATGAACGGCATGTGAAGCAGCATCACTGTGAGGTGGGCTGGGGTCTGACAATAGGCAGATTTCACCTTGCTTTGGATTCTGTCGAGTTTTGTTCGCCTTGTGTTCCCAGAGTTGAAGTAGCCTACATTGCTGATCCTGCTGAAACGTGTTACTGGTTTTTAGCTCTTATTACTCTGAAGGGCTGGAAAGCAGCAATGTTGGCACAGGGGAAGCATTCACATTACAGTCACTGTCAGGCTCTACAAGTCTAACCATCTAGGAATTAAAACATACCTACAGCCATCATGAAGTGATGCTGAAGTCAAACCAGTACTATGCAGCTCTGGGCTGGCACTGACTGCAGTACCCACACATGTCACTGTGATCTGTGGTTTGGAGGAAGAAATCACCACTTAACTGTGTGATCTGTATTAGTACAAGGTGTTAAGCTTGCAAGAGATGAGCAGTCTCCAAGATACACACCACAAGCATACTCTATTAGACCTCATCTCAGTATCAATGTTGAAATACTGATGAGCAAACATGTGCACTGTTTCCACACTGTGTCTCTACAGGTTGTGTGCTACGTCCTTTTTCAGGATCCTATCTGCTCCTGACCATTTCAGCAGCCACAGTACTGGCTCAAGTGGTGAAGGAAGGGGAGTATTCAAAGCAAAGCACCTAAGCCTACTTTACAGATGAAATCTTAAGGCATTGAGCTATGGCTGATAGAAACAGGTAACAAACATTGGTCTAGTGTTTGTCAGCAAAATTTTGGTGGACAAGTGGTAATGGACTTCACCCTAGGCTTGCATCCTAAGCCAATTGCTGTGCAGATAAAAGCAGCCCCTTCAAGCTGTTCCATTGGGTTTTGAAAGCAAAGCTGAGAAGGCTTCACTAGGGAACTTGATCTCTTGTAGTGTTTATTCTCACCAACCAAAAGCAGCAATTAGTATCTCTTTCAGATGGTGAGAATCTCTTTCAGATGGTGAGAATAAACAGTCTTGTAGACATGCAGAGGAAATGGAAATGACATATGAATTTTAATTAACCTATTTCTCCTTGGCTTTGCTGCATAGTGCCAAAATACAGCGATATGGATCCTTCAGTTATGAACCCTGGCATCTTCCTGGTCTGCTGGCTTTAGTTGAAAGCAGGCAAGTTTCACGTTTGTACCCAAGATCCATATGCTTCTTGTGGGTTGATTGCCTCAACCCTTGGTGCTTTTGCTCCATCTGCATATAGCCCAATATTATGGAGATATCCCTGTTTTTAAACACAACCATATGATCAAGAAATCTCTAAATGATGTGATTTATTTTGATGTCTCTGACTCTCATTACAGTCTCAAGAAGTCCTTGGTCTTGCCTGGATGCTTCGTGTTCATTGATATAAAACAGTATGGCAGAAAATCTGATGTCATCTGCAGCCGCTGTGCCGTATTTCAAAGGAGGAAGCATTAACCCTTTCTAGCAAAATCATTCCTGCGAAGGACAAATGTCTTCTTGTCTTAACAGCATACTCAGCCTAATTATTGATGTCTGTACCCAGTTGGCAGCAGCAAGTTTACTGGGTAATCTGGCACTGCTCCCTGGAAGTTAGAGAAGCTGTAATTCTCACTTCTGGCAGCAGATAATTTTGACCCTTTTCCTCAGACTATGCTTTATTTTGTCAACTTCATGTCCTCCGACATCTGGTACCATGAAAGTGTTCAGCCACAGAGATGGGGTTTCTATAAATATATTTCTCCCAGAAGGAGATTGAGAGCATTCAAGTCTCAAAGTGTTTTGAAGCTGTTTGGGAGAAGGGAGGAACAAGGTGAAGGGGAGGCAAGGTGTCTTATTTCCCCACTCACCTCCTTCATCTCAAGTCATTATGTCCTCCAGGATGTGTTTTTAGTGTTAATGGCAAAGGTGCTCCAAAGCAGTGGTAAATGTGGGCCCCAGATGTGCTCATTCAGCCTGGGACAGGCAGGGGAATGCATGGACTATCTCACTCACCACTTTGACAGCTTCAGTTTAGGATAATCCCTCCTCCTGTATTTCTGACCTTACCCCCACCCACCACCCCTGGCTAGGCATCCCCTGCTTCAGCATCATGGCATGAACACAACTGGCCCCTTGCAGCTCTAAGCTTGGGGAGCATCAGTGGGTCTTGTATTGGCTCATCTGTGCCCTGAATGCTCTGAGCAGCCTCAAGCCAGGTCTGACCACTGCTGCTGCAAAGGGAGTAGGTGGAGGGAGCTGTAAAATAAAACAAGGCAGCGCACCAGTGTAGGCAGCCATTCAGCAGTGACGGGTCCTTCCTTTAACCTGTTTTGAAGGTTGTGTAAATTAAAGTAAAAATATCACTATCCTTTTTCATATACCCCTTGCCATGTAGACAGATGGCCTCAAGGGTAACTAGAGGTACCAAAAATGTCAATGTGTGAATGGCGAAGGTATATATAACGTGTGTCACTGTCATGAAAGATGAGGAGGTTGCCCTTTCTCTTCTTCCTCAAAATACAGCCCTTGCGCTCTGCAGCATTGCTACTATACTATTGATTTACTGCTTGATTATAATGACATTTCATAACACAAGTGTTATTAAAAGCTTGTTAATCTCTCTTAAGGATCATATTCCTCAAAATGTTTGAGCAAAATGCATTTATCTTTAAGTACGTATTTAACTAAACTCAAATGACTTGCTGTATCAAGGTTTTAATTACAAGTTGCTCTCCTTAGTGCAGAGCCGGTGGCTTCTTTCATGTTCTTACATGATTTCTGAAGTTTTACTAAAGCCCTACTACACTTCCAGTATTTCTGTCTCACCCTTTCTCTTTCTATGTCTCTCTCAATCTCAGTGCAAAGAAGACAAATACTTTCTGAAGTATGCCTGACTCAAAGCTAAGTGGATTTTTCTGGAGTTTGTAAGGGAGCTATTCTATGGCGGATTAACTGCCGTCCTTGCCAATTAGTAAGGAAAATATTTTTCAGCATATGGGACATTGACGAGTGAGTGCTGTGTGTACTGGGCATGTGGTCCTTGTTATTAAACATCTATGCTGTGCCAGGGTCTAGAGGTAGCAAGGAGTTTAGAGTCCCACTGTCCACAGGACTTTGCAAAAATAGAGAACATTCCCAGACCAGGGCAGACAGGTCTGGGGTGTCTTCAGTTGTTCTTACAACAGCAGCGTATCTTCAACAGCATTATCTACCAAATATTTTGTGTAGTTGTTATTCACTTGACATGTATTAGGGGGCTTGTTTTTTAAATGACAGTACACTTTGAGATACTTCATGAAGGTATGCAATTATTTCTGCTACTGCCATTCTGTGAATGCTTATGTGTGGAAAGAGATGCTGAACTCAGGTTTTCTACCTGTAGTGCCGTAACTGTGAGCAGGAGTGAGTCTTAACACTATGATGGGAATAGAAACACTCCTACAACCATAGGACTCCCATTAAATACTTGCACTGAGGCTATGACTGTGTATCTAATCTTTGCAATTTAACTTAGTTTGAAACCCTATTTTAGCTCAAGTATAAACAGCATTGTAGGCTTAATTAAGCTGCAGTAGCTTTACAAGCAGTTTAACCCTGTGCTGTGTTCAACCTACCACAGGCAAGTTGGGTTTTGTAAAAGGTGCATGCCTTACTGCCCCCCTCAGTGGCTTTCACGGCCCAATTACACTGGGACTGGTTGCAAATAGAAAATATCTGGGAAGCAAGGAGAACCATGAGGATGCCAAGAGATGTTCAAAGCGCTAAAATGAAGTAGAAGTACTTTGGGTTTGGCTGTCAATTGTGAAGCCAGGAGTGAGTATTGGAGAATCCGCAGGTGTAAGCAGTGACGACTTGCATCAGTATGTTTTATTAGTACTCTAACTCGCGTTCATTTAGCAGAGCAGTCAGAATAACCACAGGGGGCTTTTACTGCTTCTGGGTAGCAGAGGTATGAACATGTGTCATATTTACGCTAGGGGATTCCTCCTGTTAGCTTGCCACTGGTGGAAACTTCCCGATGAGTGAATTCCCTCCTTTGCATGCTGGACCTCCAGGGTCTGGAAACAAACCACTCTCTTTTCTCTGAGTTTTTTCTATCTAACAGTACCAACACTGAGTTATTTTTTTCCCCATCACAGGGTGTTTTTTGATGTTGTTGATTATGAATATTTTAATTTTTTGTGTTTTCTTTTATGGCTTTGAGTAGGCTGTCTTAAAAGAGGGAGGTTTGACCGTCTGGGACTGGGAACAATCAGCATCTAACAGGCATGGCTGGTTTGCACATCGTTCCAGGCCTGGTTAAAATAAGCAGAACCATCGTCTTTAGAAAATAAGATGCACCAGGTGTAAAACCACCACGAGTTCTGTGAAGAGAAGGTGAAATTTATGCAGCACTTAAGAGAGATCTAGCGATTAATGGAAGGGTGTTATAAGACAAAATTCTAGTTTCAGTTACTTTTGATGCCTTTATCTGGAGAGGGGAAGGATACAGGAAATAAAAACCAGCTAAGAACCCAAGGGGAAACAGCACCCTGAAAATTGTGGGCTCCTCATCAGAGGAGGTTTCTGTTTTTTTCAAACTATACTTTTTTCCCAATGTGCTGTCTCCATAAGTGTGTGCAAATCACCCCTCCAACACAAATCAGGTACATTCTCTGAGCTGGCCATGAATTGCCATACACAAGAAAGCGTAATTAGAGGGAGCCATCAGAAAGACCTGCACAGCCCCTTTCTGTGGGGGTGCAGGGGCAGGAATGCTGCGCTTTCAGCCAGCATTGTTCCCCTCCCCATTCAGCTGGAGTGGCAGTCTGTTAAAATTCCCCCCCCCGCCCCTTCCCCGTCCTGCCAGGGCGAGATGGGTCTGCTGCTGCAGAGGCGAGAAACCGCTGCCCACAGCGCAGGGAGCCGGGATTTATCACTGGCTCCTTCTCTGGGCGCTTTCCAGGCTGCTGAATGAGAAACAAGAGGCAGGAGATTGTATAAAAAATGAGCAGCGAGGGATGTTTAATCATAAAAACTTGTTATAGGTCCCTTTCTTTAATGAAATGAGTGGAGCAGCGTTTTAATCTTTCTAATCAAAACCAGATCAGGCGAGCGAGATACGTTTGTCGCCCTCGTCCCAGTTCCTCCGAAATCAAAAAATCTGGAAGCGATTACTTCTGGTGATCTCATAAAATATTGCTCTTTAATATTTCTTGCTGAAGCGTTTGGAGGTTTCTTTCCCTTCCCCTGATTTGTGTCCTCGCTTCTAAACCGGGGTCTATTTTTTGTCACCGGAGGGGGACAGACACACCGCGGTCTGTCCGCAGAGACATCCCTGGAGCAGAGGAAGCTCAAAAGCCCTTTTACAATCCCAGTTTTGTGCTAGGTCTGTTTGGGAAAACCTTAACGAGCGCAATGAAATGGTCAGGTTAGAAAACATTTTAGCAGAGAGGAAGATTTATGGGCCGAAATAAAAACAAGAAAGAAAAGAGAAGGGGGAAATCTTTCCATCTAAGTCATGTCATTTTAATTTTTAAAATTATTATTATTATGATTCCTCCCGTCTGCTTCTCTCCCTTCCTTCATCCCGCCTCAAATAAAGAATAAAACCCTGCAGGGTCGGGAAGCTGCTTGCTAAGGTCCTCTCCGCGAGTGGGGAGAAATCTTCCCTCTTTATCATTACTAAGTAAGAGGAAAATAAACCCCCCAAACAACCAAGCAGCATCCTGATTATCCTTCGGACAGGACTTTGGAGGCAGTTTTGGACCCGTCTCTCTGGAGGGGCTTGTCAGGAACGTTTAGTGATGTTGAAAAGACATGATGTATGGAAGTTCATTTTGGCCCCCCTTTCATT
>JAOEHX010040246.1:89028-115550 GCA_025448015.1 Bolborhynchus lineola | reverse complement strand
TGCTAATTCTGAAATGGGAGATAATGGGCCTACTGGGACAGGGGTGAGAAGAAAACCAAGGCGAAAACTGAGATATGTCCTTATGCCTAAACAAATATGATGTCTCCCCTACTCCCACCCTCCAAGCAACATTCAGGCTCAATTTGCAGCAGGCATGCATTCTGCACAACCAGACAATGCCAAGTTTTATCATCCCAGCCTCCTGCCTGGAGGGCAGTGCTTGGCTATGTGAATCCTGCAAGATCCCACGGGATGTCAGTAAGTGCTGGATTTTGTTCTCTCAGTCCTGTCTGGGGAATGCACCTAAATGCACACAAATACTGTTACATCAGCCAAGCTCTCCCAGTGCAAACTGGCGTGATTTGCACTTTCCCAATCACTGGAATTTATTGCAGGAAGTTGCCAGCCTGCTCTGGGCTGGTGTGGTCGCAGTTCACGTCAGTGGGGTTTGTAAAGGTGGTTACACCTGTGTGTGAAGTGAGTAAGGTATGTGTACATTCATTACGGTCTCCACAGGATAAGGAAGTCTTTTTGAAGCCAACTGTTGCCTGAACTAGGCAATTTGACATGAGCCCTCATCATGGCAGGTCTAAGCAATGTTTAGTGTATGAAAATAGAAATAGCAACAAACCTCTTCCTTGTCTCCCTTCTCAGTTCACAGGAAAAATATTTTGACTAGTTTGAAGGCTAGAATTATTTTTTCTTCCTGCCTGTTTAGAGAAGTGAATGAATGTGCATTTGTGTGTATGAGAGAGAGAAACAGAAGCTGCTGAAAGTTAATTTGAAGAAATTAGCCTTGCATTGCCTCATTCATTTGAGGATACATTCTATTATTAGTTCCCCAAGTGTAATGTGCAACATTTCCACTGGCTTCAGTGAAACGTGTATTTTTAACCTGGAAGTCCAAGATTGTAGTCACTAATTGTAATGAAAACATTTATATTTTAATGTAGAAATCTTGCATTGGAAATTAAACATAAGCCACTCAAGTGCCAGGCGTTTGCTTCACTGGCCACCAGCTGAAGTGACCATGGGCTGTAGTTTGCTTCTATAGACCAGATCCCCCTTCACCAGGCTGCCCTCATGTCAGACCCTTCTGAATGGTCTATGCTCCATGGAAGTGGAGACTTTGCACCAGGAGCAGTGGCATGCACTGGCTGTTGCCATGAAGTCTGGTTATTCTGAGGGTTTTAAGCTGTATATATGAAGGAAGTCAGTACTAAATTGACTACTGTACCTTTCGTTAGATCTATTATCCACCTAGAGGCTATTTTCACTTTGAAGTGGCATTTGCTCCATAACAAGTAATGTCTCAAAATGCTGTTAATTAAAGTTTCATCTGTTTAGAGGATTTTCTTTTTCTTCCTCCCCCTCTCCTTTTTTCTTTTCTTTTCAGAAGCCAGTAATTAGTCCAGTAATATGGAGACATTGTTACTGCAGCTCATTAAATTTGGCAATGTTCACTCGGACCTTTGAGCACTGGCGATGTCAAGTTGACCTGAAATGCAAGGATTCCATCTGTCGGGAATTACTGATGAATTGGCAATTAAATATAAATATATATATACATTTAACTCATTACTTGTGCTGGATTGACAGTCCTGCAAGAGCTATCATTTTATGTTCATCGACAGACTAATAAAGCTTCCCCTGGGCTCTCTTCCTCACATGGAGGGAATGGCAGCAGGGATGAGACTAGAATCAAATGCTGCAGGGATTTAATTTTGTTCTGTCTGTAGACTACACTGACAGAAGTGTCAGTTTGGGCCGGGATGAAGTGAATATCTGGGCTAACAGAGACAACTGATGCCATGTGGATAACCAGACGGCCCTGAGATGATGCTGACTCTTGGCTGTTATTCCCTCTTATGGAACTGGTGGCTGAGAAATGGATTTCTGTCCTGTTTCCCAGCAAAATCCAGTCGTGGACAGGGGAATTTATCTGTTAACCACTAGTTAAGATTGTCTTTTCTTCTAGCAGAAAGTGAAGAGAGGTAGCTATCCCTTATGTTTGCTGGGGGTTCCTGGAGAAGTGGCACCTGGGAAGTGATGAAGAGGAGGTGTGGACCACAGGATCTCTCAGTCCTGGGTTACACTGCCATGATGCCAAAACGTCATTCACTGGTGATGCCTCACATAGGCATGCTGTTGGAATGGCCTGTCCCATTTCTGGCTGGGTGAGTTGCTGTTGCAGCAGGAAAGATGTAGCAGGGAAAGCTGAGCACACGTTGACTTCCACAGGCAACAGGTTAATTTGGGATCTCAGTGTTAGGCCCACTTCCTGCATTGTTAGCAGTGGCCAGGTTTCAGTGCTATAAAGTGTGAACCATAGAACCCTACATGTTGGCATGTGTTGGCCTGAGGCCTCCTTTCTCCTTCTTTGGAGGAAATGCAAGGCCATCTGATGGCTCAAAATTAAAAGGTTCAGACTGTATCAATAGCTTACATCTTAGCGTAACTGGTAATTTGTTATGGCAGGTGGAGTCTGAGGAAAACAGAATTAAAACCCCCAAAACTATGAAGGGAGAGATAAATAACTGAAAGCCTGGATGCAAGGGTGTCCAAACTGCTCCTGAAGTAGCCAGGAGCAGACGGTTTGCTGAGAGTTGAGGTGACCACAAAGTAGCCCAAGTCTATGATTTCTCTAAAATGCCCTCTCTTCAGACAGTGTCCTCTTGTCACATCTTGCAGATTTGATCATTTTACCCACCAGCCAAATAGAGTCTTCCTGCCCCAGATAGAGAGATCTCTGGACAGGTCATCCCTTAAATGCAGAGCTGCAAGGGTTGCCAAACCCAGCCTTTAAATCCTGCGTCCTCAGACACTTGATGTTGCATTGAAGCCCTGGTGAGTATCTTGGCCTAGATCCACTTTTAGAAGCAGGAATTACTGGATCCAGGCCTAGGGAGGCACAACAGATCGGATGAAATGGCTAAATATTTAATAATAAGGATTGTTCACGCATTTCCAGCTTAATGTTACTGGCTAAGGAAAGCTGGATGTTTCACATCAGGTTAGCAGGATATTGCAATATTTTGGCTGCTTATCTGAAGTGAAATTAATGGAACTGCCAATGCTTTTGAAGTTCACTCATGAGATAATATTTTATTAATTTTCTGAGCTGAGGGCACTTTAGCATCTCCTGTGAGTCTTCTGAATATTAAATGCATGTAGCTGTACAGGCAGGACTCTTTCAACATTCACTCATTCACTGTTTAAAAGCGTCTGCTTCTCATAAATTGAGAGCAGTCTCCTTGGTTTTCTGAGAGTTATCTTCCCTCAAACAAATTAGAAAGTATATAAATTTCCTACTTATGCCCTTTGAATTCAAAGCAGGAGCTACTTAAGTGCAAAGGAAGATGCAGTCTGTGTTTGTCTTGTTTGTCTGGTCTACAGAAAATGCAGTTTAAGACAGAACGAGCTACTGTGCTGCAACTCCAGCTGTGAAAATAACTCTGTTTTATGAAAGCACCCAGTCTTTCAGTCCTGCTCTGAACTGCCCTGGCCTTCAGCTGGAGTCCAGCCTGCAGAACGCAGCAGAGGAGGGAGGTTTAAGGCCTGACGGCTCCTGGGTGTGGTACCAGCCGGACCAGCCAGCCTGGTCCTTCCCAGTTCCCATGCCTGCTAAGATGAGACTTGGCTCCTTAGTTCAGACTCAGCAACAAGACAGCTGCCCACCTAAGTTGTATTACTCTGAGAAAAGTAGCCTAATGTGGCAACAGGTACCTGTGGGATTATTTCAATCTTTGGATGCACTGGTTTAATGTCAAAGAGCTCTAACTCAGGTAGAGGAGATGGTGAATTCTCATCATCCGTGGTTTCCTACCTTTGTCCGCAGAAGGATGAGTGCAGGGGACCTCAGGAGACCCTGTGCAAGTCAGCGAACTGCTTGCTGTGCTAGACTCAGAAAACTCTCCCAAGTGTTCAAGGCTAGGAAGAGCTGCCAGCATGGACTTCTGCAAAAAGGACAGGCAGTTCCTAGATCTAATGTCTAGTGCTTTATAAATAGGGTTAGATGACAGAGAAAGGTAAAAGAACGCCAAAAAAGAAAGAAAATGACAGTCTTTGTCCAAAAATATGCCAGTTACATTGTTTTTTTCCTAAAAAAAGAAAGGAGAAAAAAAAGGTTGCTTTTTCTGCATTAAGCTTGTCATAACTGGATGATTATAGTAACACCATGAAAAGAGCCAGCCAGGATGTGACACTTCAGCTTTCAAAATAGCTCTTCCTAAAATAAACCCTTCCCTCACAGACTGCTACTGTGATGCTTATGGGAAAATGTGAACAGACCACTCATTCTCCCATCGTTCCTTGGAGATTGAGGAACTTTCCATCAGTTTATCTGCTCTAAACTCCTGTTCCTCAGACAGAGAGGCCAAAACCGCAGGAAAATGGTGGGATCGTAATTTAATATGTTTCACCAATTTGCCTTAATGGCACTTTGGAAGCCTTCTGATTTAATTAGATTACTCTGTGCCCACAGAGAATAACAGATACACCTGGCATTTACATAAAGGTCGTGTTATTTTCAAGGAATCTGCAATGCTAAGAATTGAAGTGGACCCTGTTGCAGAAAGGCAGCACACCAGCTTTGTGCCCTTGAGCACTAGCTGTCTTCAAGCACTCCCATCCTGAAGCATCAAACCACATTGTATGAGCTGTGGGCATCTGTCCTCTCTGGGTGCTGTAGAGGCTGTGTTGCCCACCCATATGACCCTCTGCTACCCATCCTTCTTCCTCCTCTTGGCTCAGTGTGCCTGCTCCCTAAATGCGCATCAAACATAATCATCTGTGCTGGTAAAAAACTCCACCATGGGAAGGAGCCATGGTCTTTTCAGCCAGCACAGCTGGACCAGGAAGAAGGTACAGCCCCACAGCTGCAGATGCATGGGGCTCGTGCTGATTTTTAATGCTGAGTGGAACACCAGGCAAATGACTGATCTGCTGGGCCATGTGCACATGACAGGTCATGCAGCACTACTGGTGTCACTGAAACCTTAATTTCCCTAATTTAATCCTTTTATAAACTTAGAGATACTTCCCTCCATCTCAGCAGTAAAGGGGAAGCAGCGATAGTTGCATTTGCATACACACTGCATGGGAGATTGGCTTAAGCAAGAAGAAAGATGTGTCCCCTGCATGTGGTAGGGACATTCCAGTCCACATTAGAAAAAAGTGCCTTCTATTCAGTGCTGTGAGCTTCCCAAATGAAGTCATCAACAGTCATCTAATGATGTTCACTTGATCTTTCACTAATGAAATTTAGTGACTTGTGTAAATTATTACACCAGCTACTTCCTTCATATTATGACTTGGAGGGAGCACAAGGACCATTTTCCAGTTCTGCCTTGCTGTCTCCATAGGAAATTTCTTGATCTGCTGCTCATCACATCCTTGCAAAATGAGATGCATCACTGCAGGTTTGTCACGTTTGCCTTTTCCTAGCAGATATTGGACAGGTTCATTGTCAGCTACAGACCTAATACTGAAACGAAGTAGATGGGCATGCCGTAACATGGAGCTTCTTGAAAGGAGGGGTAAACCAAAGCTGCTAGTTGAGAGACTAAAATAATGCAGAGGAGGTTTTTACTTGGGTTAGACTGGTTTCTGGTTTTCTTCTCACTGAGTCAAGTAGTAGGTTTTTTTTTTTTTTTTTTTTAATAAGGAAATAAATCTGATGATCTCTGAACCAGGGAAGTTCAGGTTTCAAGTCACTCCCTACTCATTGACCCATCACAAGCTGCATTGTGAAATCCATGGGAATGGACTTCACTTGTGCCAAGCAGCAGAGCATCCCAAACAGGACACTTGCAATTTGTGGTATATTGGTAAGCTTCCATATCTGGTGAGATGATACGGCTTTATGTTCTCATGAGCGCTTTGTCTTGGGGTAGGAGAGGAGATTCCTCTTTTCCACATACTAGGAAAACAAGCCTCATTTTCCAGTGGTTAAGTATAGTAGATGTTCTGAATGTATGAATATGTTTAGTACAGAAGGAAGTGTTTGCCTGCACAAGGGTTTTAGTTTTCTCTTTTAGCCAGTAGTACCACTTTCCTCTCCTTCACCCTGTGTTGTACAGCATGGCTGCAGGCTGCAGTGTTTGGATTGGCATTTGGAAACAAGGCAGGGTCAGCCATTCACTCTCCTGACACATGCCTGGATGTACCAAAGTCCTCTGGAGCCTTGTTCTTGTCAAAGGATGGCAGCACGCCCCTCTGCCACTCTGTATCATAGAGGGTAAAAGCCAGGTTGATCCCAGATGTCAGGCATGCCATGCAGTCTGTAGCAGGGAGATAGTTAACATCCTCCCCCTCTGCAGGGAGAGGTTGCAGCTGCCTATCCACCCTGCCAAACTGAAAGGGGATCCAGCCCTCAGGGAAATGTGTCTGGAGTTATTTAATCCCAAAAGGATTATAAAGACAGCATGCTCTAGGGAATCTCTCAAGCCCTATCCCTGCTAAAGGGAAACTAAACCAAACCCCCAAACCAATAACCCATTTCCCCCAATGATTTGAAGCAATGGACACTCCTGAATTTTCACTGAATAAGGTGCCCCCACTGAGGCAGTTGAGGCTGCTCCTCTGGAAACCTTCTTCTGCTTTGGCTTCCATGGTGCTATCATTTCCTGCTTCTCCTCCTACCTCTTTAATCTCCTTCAGCACGTCCTTTGGAGAACCTTCTTATCTTCCTCCAACTTTTGTATGGGTTTCCCTGGGCTGAGTCTTTTATTCCCTCCTCTTCCTCCTCTGTATATTATCCCTGGTTAATCTCAGCTGCGCTCCCTACTTTGCCTGTTTATCTGTTCTCTTTTTGACTTGTGTCTAAACTGCATACTCCTTGAGATAGGGCCTGTCTTTTTATTTTACAGTTTTACAGTACCTCCAGGAACACGAAATCGCAGACTAGATTTAAGTAATTGAACAGAATAAAAACATTAAAGGACAGCTAGGCTGAAAGGTTGCATGGAAATATCTCTCTCATTTTCGGCAGCAGTCCAAGGCAGTGAAGCTTTCATTTGTATAAACATGCGAGCATCACTCTCCTGCACAGCACAGCAGGATGAAGCATACCCACCGGTTAACCTCCTAGCAAGTCACCCATCGTCTTACCAACAGCAGGCTTCAATTTACTGGTGAGGAGCAAAAGAGAAACTACTGTTTCTTCAGTGAGTAACACCAAGAAGCCTTAGTTATCCTGGCCACATGGGAGATCAGTGTGCTTACAATGATGTCCATCTACTGCCATAGTCAGCTTACATTGGGCAAGGGATAATTTTTAAGGAGCTGTGAGGGCAGGTTTTTGTCTATTTTTTCTAATTTCCTCTTTGGAGGGTCCTAAGAAGCACTAAATATTCTGTAAAAGAACAGTCTGGGTGTCTTGGCTTGCACACATTTTATATGTCAGTGGGCTCTGGTCAGCACTTTTTTCTGGAGTCCATTGAGACCTTAAGTGAAGTTTCTTGTTCCTGGTCAGATATCTGTTCCTTCCTACTTTACCTGATCTCCTTCAGAAGGCATAATAATGTTTTGATTTGTTTCTTTTGCATTTGAGGAGCTTCTGTCCTTTTGTACAACCTCTTCTCTGAAGTGCTATAGAAACTAATAACTGCCTTGTTAATTTTAAATGAGGATATCCATGTAACCACTCAACTCTGATGACTGCAATTAACCTCTAGCCAGTGCACACTCACTTTGGCATTTGGCTCCTCCATTCTTGTGGTGTTTCCCCATGATGAAGGAGGGAGTCAGGATCTTCATGGAGACTTGTCACCCCATATAGTTGTCTTCCTCCTTTACTTCCCAAGCAGTCTGGAGCTCCCACACAGCAGGCATGTGCCTGAGCTCTTCCAAGTTTTGAATACAGATGACCTTAGTTTGCCATTTCCTCCTTTACTTCACAGACCTTCAACTCTTAAGTAGTTTTCTCTGTGGTCTTTGTCATTGATGAGGGAATCTGACCCTCTAGGCATCTTTGAAGCTTTTCACATGATATACTTGCAGAAGTAGGAGATGATTTATTAGGACCTAGTGAACCATTCACTCGTTCAGGACCCAATTAATGCCTTTTGTTGCATTTTTTATTGAGCCACCTCTACTCTATTGACAGGGATGATTACCTGTTTCTAAAAGGAACTGCAAATTACCCAACCACCTGATGTTTGCCTGAAGAAAGGCAAACGATAAATCAGTCAATAGAAGAAAAATACTTTTAGGGTGAAGGACACATGACTGTATTTGTGCAGGAAATATCTAGAGAACAGAATGGGAAATACTGGGCCAGAGTCTCTGGTTTGGTATGGAGATGTGGCTCTACTCATTGTACAC
This sequence comes from Bolborhynchus lineola, assembly GCA_025448015.1. Taxonomy (NCBI): domain Eukaryota; kingdom Metazoa; phylum Chordata; class Aves; order Psittaciformes; family Psittacidae; genus Bolborhynchus; species Bolborhynchus lineola. The sequence goes on along the minus strand of JAOEHX010040246.1, from coordinate 107,225 downwards.
TCTTAGCAAATTTGTCTTGCTGCCTCTTGATATTGCACTCAGGGTTAATGCTGTTACTTACCAATGATAGTAAAATAGTTTCCATATTAATGATAACAATAACGTCTGGTTGTTCTGAAATAGTTCATGTAGGTAAGTTTTCTAAGCCTTGTGTCTGCTAGGACTGGAAATGTGCCATCTATTCTTTGCAGTGCAATATTGGAGCTTGGGCAAGGCTCTTTTTCCCTTTCTTTGTCTTTCCAAACCTTAGTTTCCCTTTCTGTAATAAGATGGGAATAATTTTGGAGCAAAATGAAAGTTAGAGAATGAGCCAGAGTGTGGGTTAGTTGGCATATGACAGGCCTTTTGTGGGGAATGTATGGAGACTTACACGTGGACTACTGAGAATTAGAAAATGGAGCTCCACCTTCCCTCTTATTTCCTGTTTAGTTCTGTGCAAGTTTTTCCTCACTGTGTTAGTGATCCTGCTAGATTAAATGAAGCTTAGAATCATAGAATCATGGAACAGTTAGGGTTGGAAAGGACCTCCAGATCATCCAGTTCCAACCCCCCTGCCATGAGCAGGAACACCTCACACTAAACCATGTCACCCAAGGCTCTGTCCAAGCTGGCCTTTGAACATCACCAGGGATGGAGCATTCACAACTTCCCTGGGCAATGCATTTCAGTGCTTCACCACCCTTACAGTAAAGAATTTCTTCCTTATATCCAATCTAAACTTCTGCTGTTTGAGTTCTAACCCATTACCCCTTGCCTTATCACAGTCCCTAATGAAGCTTGAAATCCCATGAGTAGTGACCTTGCTTTTACTGACTTCAGCCACGTTGACTTTGCAAGAAGTAACAATACCTGCCTGTGAAGTGTCATGGAAAAATCTGGCAGTTCATGGTAGTGCCCTATGAGAAGCATATAGGGTGATTAGTTTTATCGTTAAAGTCCTATGTAGGCATTATTTATCCCTTGCACATGCTGCTTTCAAACACTTGCAAGCAAAAGAGGTATTTTAGGGATAATAGATTTATTTGGATTTGTAATGTGCAAATCCATACAGTCATGACCTTTGGGTGAGGGAATACAGTTTTTTAGCTCCTGGGAATTACCTTGTGAGGCACAGGAACTGGCCCAAGGAACTTGCTGCCTGGATACTGCAGCTAGAGCGGCACAGGGAAACATATATGCTGCTGCAGACCCAAATACAAGTTTGCTTATATAGGTCCAGAGATAGCACTAGGGCCCAGAAAAGACATGCAAGGACATGATGATATACAAGGTAGCTTCTCCTAGGATGCCAACAGGTAGGCTATGGGAAGAGAAGACTATTTCATACAGTAACTGTGATGGCACTGAGTCATTTTTTAGATCAAAATTCAGACACTGTATGAGCTATCACAGCTCTGCTGAAATGTATAGCCTTGCACACAAGAGCATTGATGCCAAATTTACCCACCACCTTTTAAAACTGTAGGAGTGTTTCTTCACAGCAAAGATCGTTCTTCCTGAGCTCTTTTTTAAACTTTGCATGTGTTGTAATCCCTTTTTGAGATACTCACCTTTATGCCTTTGGTATTTAATTTTGAAAGATGACTTTAGGTATCTCACATCTTCAGCAGCAGATCGAACCCTGAGCCTGGCATGTCTTGTTCAGTTTAGAAGTAATGATAATAGCGATCGTTAGAACAGGTGGCAGTCTATTTAACTAGTTTATTCTGTAATAGCTGAAGCAAAGCTCTAGGAGAGTTCAATTTAAATTGATATATGCCCCATTTTAAAAGAGATAGCAAATATTTGTGGTGAAAATGTTAGTGTTAATTTAAACTGATTTTGGTAAAATCTGATCTTCCCTAACATATACCACCTATACTTTCCATTTACCTCTCCTAAGGAAGAATGATTTAAAGCTGGTTTTGCTTAACCAAGGAAATGGAGCTAATGTATTAAGCTTCTGTAAATCATTAACATTAACTGGGATATCTCAGCTGCTAAAGCTATTCCAGTGCACTGTTCATTGCCGTTATCATACCTGCAGTTGTGTTTTAAAGGGATGCATTTTGAAATGTTGTGGCTGCACAGCATCAGGCTAGTGGAGGAGAAACCACCCCTCTTTCTGTGAAACACTCCTCCAACCTGCATGCAGTCCCATGTGCTGCAGCCCTGAGCTGATGTGCCTGGCATTCCTGACTGCTGAGAGCCCTTGCGCTGGGAAAGGAGCAGTGCTGTAAATCACTCTCACATGTTAGTGGGGAGTGCTTTTTCTCACCAATGACTACAGTTATGCCTTTAGTTGAGGAGGCTGTTTTGGGGCAGTAAATTGTGCTGTGGGTTATCTCTGTCTCCCTCCCTCTCTGGATCTCATTTTCTGCTGGGTAGGAAATGGCTGTTCTGAACAGCCGAGCCCCAACGGCCTCTCCTGGGCTTTGCGATCATCTTTTGTTTCCACTTTTGTGAGAGGAGTATCTGAAAAGGGGATTGAGAGGAGCTGGCTCTTTATATTAGACGTACATAAATTACTACGCCCCAGGTTGTCATCAGAGCTCTGCATCTCACAGATGAATCTAGAGCAGTAGCCGCTGTAGCAGAGGGTAGGATTGCTAACAGCCACCCTGTGCACTGCTAGGCAGAACCGCTTTATCACCTGATGTGTGTGAAGAGCATCCATGCTTTGAAAACGGGAACCTACATGGGATGGGGTTAACTCAGGGCACTGCTGGTAGGGGACAGTTTTGCTGGCAGGACTTTACAAATGATACAAAATATAATTCATCATGACAGATTACTTGCTTTCCCTGCTCTGGCCTTTAAACAGTACATTAAGCTGGACAATATGAGAACTACCATCCTCATGACCTGGAGGTGCATAAATCTCCCCCCTGTTCCCATTTGCATCTTGTCATCTCCAGTGTCATGCCCACCCTGAAATGAGCAGGGGTATAAACACCTCCTGCACTGCATTCTGTGTCTCACCTGGGGCACTTTGCCCTGGATGGAGGCAAAGCCTTTGTGGAGGCTGACCTCCACAGCTGAAATATCACTCTGGGTGCTGCTGCGAAGTAGCTTTCACGTAAATGGTCAACCTTTATATGCGGGATAGGCTTTACAATAGACTAAGCTGGACCCATGGTTAATACAGGATAAATAGATTATTTAGTATATAGTTCATCAGTTACTGTAGGGCACAGGAGGTTAATGAGCTTCTCTCAATTTCTGTAACATTTGTATGCTTATGGGTATTTATAATATTGAATATTCATGTTTGTAGCAAGTTTGTAGGATCTGTTGGTCATTTATTGACTCTTCATAAATGTTCCCTTAATGCAAGTTGTGAGTTTGTAGATGATGGCTAGAATTACTCAAAGTTTTTCTCTATCAGGTAATAAAAAATTAATACATTCTGGATTTCATTTACAAAAACAAACTCCAAAAACCGATGAAAAGTTTGCAATGTGGTACAGATATTCCTTTCAGACCGTGACAGACTGGACTGTTCTGGTGTTTCGTTTAACTGCAACATCACTCAAATACTTATTTTGCATGCTCTATGACAAAGCATAATCTCTCATGAAGCAGATATCCAAACCAAACCCCCATGTTTTGATGTCACTGGAAAACAAGTTTTTCATTGATTCAAACTGAGCTTTGCAGTTTTAGGAATTTCAATTTTACAGGAGATTAAAAAAAGATTTTAGTTTTCATTCTTGTTCTGCTTAGGAACACAATTAAGTGGAAAAAAAGAAAGAAAGAATTCCCTTAGGAGCTAGCAAGTCTAGTGTTTCTGCATGCTTCTCTGATAAATAAATGGGATTACTTTGTTTAAAAACTGCTTTTAGCAACCTCTGTTAGGGCCCTAAAATGCACAGGAGGGCATGGTCCTTCTTCCTTTGAAGTCCCTGGCACAGTATCCATTGACTTCACAGGGAGTGGGATTGACTGAATAATTGTACTGCAGTATGAATGTCTACCCTGACACTGCACAAAGTCACGCTGAAAGCCACTTGATGTCATTCTAATCCTGTCTCCTCACAGTGGTGTTCTGGAGAATAGGATCGTTGTTTTTCTTTCCCCTCCGTATTTATTATTTGCAGAATGAACTATTAACAAATAGAAAGGACAAAGCTGAACGACTGTGTCATTAATCTCCAAAGTAACTTGGTCTGCTGCTGAAGTGATCAACTGCTCTGTGCAGGAAGGGCTAACAAGGGTTTTTTTACTGGCAGTGCTTTAATGTGCTAACAAGAAAGCCTTTAGCTAGAGGTATCACCCAGACGTGCGGCTGAGCCTTGGAATGCTGGTCCTGTGAGACTGGCAGAAGTCCCCACGTGAAGTCCCCATTTGAAGCCCACCAGTGCTTTGCATCTGAGCAATCAGAAGAGCAAACAATTGCCAGTGGGGAAGAAGGGCTATGTTACACAGGCACTGATGCTGGCAATGCTAATGGCTTCACCCATGGAACACCAGGCCCCTGATAAGGGATGGCCAAACATCTTTCACGGGACAGCTTGTCCCCACGGGGTGAATTATGGAGGTGTGAATGGTGTTTTGGCGTGGCTGTCTGCACTGGAAGACCTCTGCCACTGGTGAGATCATTGCTGGCTGCAACTGAGGCAGATGCCCGGGATAGACAAGGCCCTTACGAATTGTCTCCTGGGAATAATTACAGCTACGCCGTGACACTTAGCTGCAGCCTTTTGTGCTCATGGTGCCCATGGGAATGCCTGGGAAGCACAGCTGCCCCAAAAGCAGGGGTAATATGTCCTTGGCTTGGTGAGGGGAGAAGAGGGATGGAGTGTTGCCTGGCACCCTAGGGGAGGGCAGTGGTGGCCACAGTCATCTTTCTCCGTGCTGGCGCTCAGGGTGTAAACAGGGGAAGATGGAGAGACACTGTGCAGGGAACCTCTGAGTGTGCCTACGCGATGGCTCTAGCCTACCTGAGGTATCATGTAGGTATTTTGTCCTTCACTGGGCCACTCGAGTGAACTCAAATGTACCAGGTAGCAACCTTTAGAAAGATAGCACTGTTGCAGGGGCAAACATTTCATAATGGCTAAGGAAAATGTCCTTTATCTACACCTTGCCTGGAGCAGGAAAAAGCCTGCACAACCCATTTTAACACACACACAGCAACCCTGCTGCAGGATGGGAGAGGACTGAAAAACAGAGGGATAAGCTGCCTGTGTTAGGTCGATCACAGAGACAGGGCTGCAGACTGATTTGAGGTCAAACCTAGCGTAGCCTGTGGGGAGAGCAAAGGCAAAAAGTGGCTGTAAAGCTTGATTTCCCACATGAAGATGTGTCCTGCTTCTGCAGCCCACTGGAGCAGCTCAGAAATACAGCTTGTCTGCCCAAGGTGGGCAGCAAACAGCCCCTCTGGCTCCATCACAAGCACGAAGTAACTCCCATACAAGGTCTGTGCCGGAGGGCTCATGACTCATCCACACAAGGACTGTGCTGATGCGACTCACGGCTTGCTCTTTCCAAACTGCTTGCAGCTCCTGTGTCCTTCAGAGAGTATCTAAGGATGGTGGGGAAGACATTTTCTGAACTTTTTGTTGCTTTTCCATAACAATCTGAGAATTTCAACCTTGTTAAGCTCCTCTGTCACTATATAAACTAGAGGGTGCTGAATTTCCTTCTGTCTTATATAGCTAAAACTGAAAGATGCCAAACCAACAAAATACAGGTTGGTGGCAACAGGATGAAGCCAAGTGCCATTCTGGCATTGTTTTAATGTTCAACTATCCCAGAACATTAAAACATCAGACAAGTCCTAGGCTTTTATTTCTTTGGTAGTTAATTTGACTTGGCCAGGATAAGGTTGTCAGATGCTCAAAATGGCCTGTTTGAATGGCTAAAGGGTAAAGTTTCAAGAAGTCAGGCATGAAAAGAAATACTGAGCCTGTATTTTGCTGATATATATTAAGCAGGACTTTCTCTTGCTCTGAAACATACCAGAAGGTTGCAGCACATCACATTTCACTTTCAGCTGGTTGAGAAGCTTTAGAAAACCAAAAACCCCTGATGTACTCCTGTTAATCACTGATACCATCTTTGGTCTATTTTCAGTTCTGTGTGGCTGATTGACTCTTCCTCACTTTTTTGCTAGTTTTCCATTTGTGTCTTTTTCCTCAGTGTATCTGTTCTCCATCACAGTTTGAGCAAACGGGAGAAGCCATCACAGTAAGCGTATTCTTGTAGTATTTCTGATCAAACGGTAAATGTATCTTTGTGCAAAATTTCTAGTACCATTCCAAAGGACAAAAAAGGATTGGGATAATATCTGAACTGCCCAAGTTCTCCTTCTCTACAGTTATTTCCTCTGTGACACAGACAACATTCTGCAGGAAAAGCCTCTTAGAGTTACCCAATATGGGATTCCTCAGACTCATCTGTCTGAAGGCTGGCAGAAAAGCACTGTGGCTTTAGGGCTGAGATGAGTGAGCACACTTCAGGCACAAATTCCTCCATCTCTTTTTCATCACATGGCTTTTAGCCAAACCTGCTTGGATTGCTCTGAAGTCTCTCAATTCATGGTGCAATAAACTGTGCAGCTGCAGTTGCCCCAGGAGTGGGTATCTCTGAGAGGGGTACCTGAAGACGATTGACTCTGCCACCCTGCCAAATTTGGGGTGGCTGGAGAGGTTTGCTGCTGTGATCAGTAGTCTCTGAAGGCAGTAGCAAGGGAGTCAGCTCCTGTGAACCCAGCTAGGGGAAACATGCAAAATGCCCCAAGTCCTGGTTTTAGTGGTGGTTTTGGTGATGGTCTCAAGTGTCCACCCTTGGTCTTGTTCCTCTGATTTTTTTTTCATAAAACTCAGAAGTAGCTTTTAGATTGTGCTGAATGTGACCTACCAGCTGGTCACCATGCCATCACGGTCACTGACTCTTCATTTCATTACATTGGTATTGCAGACTGCCCCTGTGTACCCTGCTGTGTCTCTTAGCTGTGATACCAGACGAATTATACCAACCAGCCACTTGACTGCATGCCTCTTCATCCTGTGCTCTCACATAGGCTTTCCACAGACATTTCTGCAGGTCATGGCAAACTGATATAAAAGACAGTACAAAAAAAATTGGAAGCAAGTAACTGGGAAAAACATTTGTTCCTGGGCCATGTTTTTTGCTTGCTTCTGATGCCATGGCACAAAGAAGGACAACGGGAAAAGTCAGTCTGCTTGGCTTCTTCCTCCACAGGAATTAGCTGGGTTTTGCTGTTTGCCGTATAAGCAAGCTGGTGAGTTAGTGGTTCAGGTTCATCACTGTTTATGTGAAGGGCAGTCAAAACACAAAACAAACCTCAGCACTGAAAAAGCATCACAGAGACTGAGTAGTCAGTCGCTTTAAATACCCTAAATCAGCCTCAAAGTCTCTGTGGCTGCAGTTAAAGTGAGAAAGGGCTGTTAGAGGCACTCTTGCATTCCCTGATAAAGCAAATGTTTACCAGATACATGAACCAGTCTTCCTCCTGTCTTCTTTAGATTAAATTGCCTGATAGAGCAGAAGACAAAGTTAACTCTTTGTGCTATGTCCAGGACAGAAAACCCATGACAAAATAAAATCACTGAATTCACTCCTGAGAAAACTGATTGATCATTTCATGCGTTTGGGAGGCACAAACCTCAAACTGCATGTTTGGCAACATGTGAGGGCCATATACATATATAGTCAGTTGATGTTGTTATTTCCATTAAATGAGGTCTCTTATTTTTCTCTATTTTCGATGCGGTTCTCCGGGGAGATTAATTTGTATGAAAGTTGAGCGCTAATTGCACAAAACAAGCTGGGGTACTGCAGAAGCATAATTAAATTTAAAAAAATGTGGTGTTAATACAATTGTGATGCTAATTAAATAAAATTGGTGACAAGTGTCTAAGGCAGAGCAAAGTGTAAGGAGAAAACCTGACAAAATGATCCATTTAAAAATTCTCACAGATATTATAGTTCACTGGTAACTGAGCCGAATTAAAAGTAATTGTACATGAAGTGCTGTGCGAGCGCCTGATCTTGCTCTCAGCAAAGTGGGACTTTTGCCAATTCAGACTCTAATGTTCCACAAATTGCTGATAGGAAAGTGATAGGCTCATTTTAGTTCTGCATTTGTTTCAGTGAGGACTAATTCAGACTGTTCAAACACACCCAGGCAACAGCCTCCTCAGCAACATTCACAGTCATGCCTGGGATTGGCTGTCCGGTCACAGCTTCAATAACAGTTGTCCATGGTCTGTGTGCTGGAGACAGGATGGAGTAGGCTGTGCCAGTGGCACACCGTGGGTTTGACTACAGCAGCAGCTGGTTTTCTATCCCTGTACCGACCAGGGGTGCATCATCAGAGGCCTTCCTTCACCCTCTGTGGGGCAGGGGAGTCCTTAATCAGCATCCCAGCTCAACTCTCTTCCTCTTTGGCATTTACTAGTAGCTCATAGGAACCCCATTACACCTACTGCGCCCTTGCTTCCTCTTGGAGCTTGGCTGTCCTCAGCATTTTCCAGCACAGCACCCTCTGATCTTGTTCCCACCTTCTCCAGAAGATCACTCCCACCACCCAGCTACCCCAGGGGTGCTCTGTCAGCTGCACCCGCAGCCCTGGTACCCCAGTTTCCAGCACTGGCACCCACAGAGAGCCCTGTCAAAAGGCCTGTCGTTCTCTCAACGTTCTGGAGCATCGGAAAGCAGCTTCTTGCAAGCCCTGAGTTTCCTCACAGTTTGTGTTGGTGAAGGAAAGCTCCCAGGCTCCCGTTCCACCCACAAACCAACAACCCCGAGCCATTTCTAGCCTGTGTGGTCCTGAAATAAAGAAAAAAGTCCTTTCAGATGTGAAACAAGGCAGCCCTGTCTTCCTGAGTCAGCAGCCTAAAACAATAGCTAGGAGGACTCACCTTGCAGCAATTTCTACCCTCTCAGGGGTCATGTTATAATGCAGTAAACCCCCAGCTGTGGTTTTAAAAATGCATTGGCTTGTTTTGGGAAGCTGGCTCAACCAACTTCACTGAGCTTGCAGGAAATTAGTTGTGATCTTTTATACAATGGGAATTTTGCCTTTGGCTTTGCTGAGAGCAAGATCAGGACCTTAGTGCCTGCAGAACTGCCAGCTCTGTTGCTTGCTGGAGCAGGGGAGCTGGGGAGGGGGGGATAAGTGATTTCTCTGAGTAGGTGGCTCAGCCGAGAAAAAAGCAGAAAGGAAAAAAGTTCCCTTCTAGGTCTGCTCATATTTTATGGCCAGGGTTGCTGGTTACTGCCCTGAGATATTGCTGGCCAGAATGAATAGGTGAATGCACAAATCACTGCCCTTGTTTTTACTCTTTTTTACGTTTTATGGATGATAAGCTGCTTTGGGGAGAGCTCTCCACCTGGGACATGATGCTTCTGCCCTTTCTTGAGGGGGTATGCCCTGAGCAAGGTCTGTGGGGCTTCACCACCCATTGCACCTCCTTATCTCAGTCGTAATCCTGCCCTGCTCTCTGCTGTCCACATGAATGCTGCTGGGCTGCAGGGGGGATGTCATTCATTATAAGCATGTTTTAATCCCAATTTCAGTTTCAGAAGGTAGCTGCTAGAATAAAATTGCTGCTGTGTTTCAGCCTGATGCTTTCATTCACTTTCCTGAGCTTGAGTTCATCATCCTTCCTATTTTCATTAGTGTGAGTCTTGGTTCATCTCTGTGGTCTCTGCATAAGAGCCAGCACATTTCCTCACCTTCTCAAAAGCAGAGCGTGATGCTGTGTGTTAATTACTGCTGGGCTCTGCTCAGCTCAGTACTTCTTCATATGGAAAGGCAAGATATGACTGAAAGAAAAAGAAAACTTAAGAACCCAGAAAAATAAGAATTGTCACAAAGTTGTCATTTTCCTAAGAGTACTTGTCTCAGTGGTTTGTATCAACCACGAGGGCATGTGTTCCTCCTTCATAGAAATGGTATTGGCCTTGCCTGGCCTATTTTAGCAAGACTAAAGCCTTTTCCTTGCTGTTTTCTTGCCTTAGGATGCATCATGCCCATTAATTGCCCTGAGGTAGAACATACTGATAAGATTGTGCTGGAGAGTTAATAACTAGCCTCAACACAGTGTTGGGGACAAATGCTCTCTGAAGAAGCCTTTGGAGCTTGTCCCTGTGGCATGGGAACGTATTCAAAGCATATACCTAGGCTCGGCTTGTTTCTGTGTGCACATCGCACGTAGGCAAATGCAGCCCCAAGACAGCCTCTGCAGCTGAAGTGATTTGTCTAAGTCAAAAGCAATATCTAGAAACATCCTTTTCCACAGTTGCTGTGCAGAACAACCATAAACACATGTGATGCAGGTTGTGCCTTAGGCTGCAGGTGCAAATTTAGCAGAGAAGGAAGCTTTCTGCCATGGCCCTGGTCTGCATGTGACACCCAGCTTGACCCTCGCCCATGCTGTGTGATAGGAGCACTGCTGCCCGGTCTCTGTCCAATTTCAGGGCTTGCAGGGGAGGGATTTTGTTAGTGCTGTTGCCCCAGGAGATACTTCACAGCCCAGTACAAGTGGGGAGCAGGGGGATGTCATGGAGTGATGAATGCTGGTGGAGGAGGTGGGTGACCAGGTGTGGGGGCCGAGGTGGCTGGAGAAGCAGATGGGGCATCCCAGGTGAGGACGTCTTGGTCCTGCCTTGTTTCTACTGGTTTCTAAGGCATGCTCGGGGCTCGGGCATTGTCCTCGGCGCTATGGGCTACTTTTGTAGAGTGAAAACTCCCAGCCCTCTTGTTCTCATCCTTGACCACTACGTATCTGATCTTTCAAGGCAAGAACAAACGTAAGTGAAGTCTATATATACAGCAGGAACTTTGTGAATTCACGCTAACAGCTGAGAATGCCTTAGAGCCTTTTGACACTGAGTTAGGGGGTAAATGGGAAAAATAAGTGATGACACATCATAAAATGGACTTTTATTCGTCTTATTTCTACAGCTGCAGTTCAGTGTACTCACGACTGAAGCAGCAAAGGAATGTAGTATATTTATATGATACATTTCCTAACAAACAAACATTTACACATAGGATGTGAATATGGATACTAAATATATACTTGGTATAATATAGATAGACTATATTCATATCCTTCATTATTATTATATATATAATTGAAATAAACTTATATAGGAAAAAAGTAATGAAATTGGATGGAAGTAGGACAGAACTGCAGGATGATTTTTTCTGAAATTTTGGGTGAAGAAGAACAGCTTCTGGTAGAGCAAAATTTCTGGTATGACTGTGGTATTTATGGTCAGATTCTGACAGGTGAACTCACACAGTTGCAAGCACTGAGTGCCTATTAGGTCCAGGCTCACTTATGGCTATAAAGCATGCAAAACTATCTATAGATTCATTCTCCAAAGTAAAATCCTAGCTACTTCCTTACTAGACACTTTCCCAGGACTCGGAGGTGATTTGCCATTTCAGTATCGCAGGGATTAATGCGACGATTCGTGTCTGGTAGATAGGGGGAGAGGAAAGACGAACCCTAGAAATTACTTACACAACTACCCCCCAAATGTTTGTTTTCAGTTTCTCTTCCAAAAGCGAAGGCTTGCCCCAGAGCTGAAACATCAGACAGAAATGAGAGACACCACTGAAGATAAGGTGATATAGTCTGAATCTTACTTCATGTGCATCTCTAGTGAAAAAACATATTAACTCCCACTGTTACCAGAGCAAATCTCCCTTGAGGAATATCTTTCCAGTATTGCTAGGAAAGGGGCTGCAGAAAAACGTCCTGCATAATTATAACAAAAAGCACTAGCTGTTTCCTCCTCTGTAGCAAGAATTTGCAGCTGGAAGCTCTCTCTTCCAATGTGTACACATACCAGCTCTAATCTGCTATTTTTTTCTTAAATACACAGTTTTCTAAATAGTGAGATAAATCAAGCTGCTAGCAGTTCAGCAGCTGTTAGCTCATCGCTTTCTAGGGATTCTTTACCATTTAAACAAATATTTCCCAGAAACTGATCACTGATGCATTGCTCTCATCACTCTGGTGACTAAACTCACTGGATCTGGAGCAGGGTAGCAGCAGCTTTTCTGTCAATATGCCTAAGGCCTGGTTGAGGTGGATCATCTAGACTGACAGAAGGAGAATATTTATGGTGTCCTTTTCAATTAAATGCTCAGTGTCTCTGATAAGATGGCTAGGGTTGCCAGTGGTATTTTTAATGATATGAACAGCTGCTACCTAAGAAGCCTAATGGTCAACTCATGGCCATGAAATAGGTGTTGTATAAGTGAAGACTGGGCCAGGTTCAGAGCAATAACTTCACAATTGAAAGTCTCTTCAGGCTATTTCCATCACCCCTGTAAACCTCTTCCCTGATTCACCATATGCTGCCTCTGCTCCTGCTCCTCAGGGAGGATACACGGTCTTTCAGCACAAGTTGAAGGATAAATGGTGCTTGCTACCTCTGTGCCTTTTCTCCTGGGGACATGGGAGGCTTTGCTCATGCTGCTGGTGCTCTTGGGCCATCCAGCCCACAGTTCGCTTTCCTCCACAGTGTAGGATTGCGCATCTGTATGAAATGCAGCCAATTCCCTTTGGTCCAGGCTGTGGTGAGTGTGCGGCTGGGAGGCTCCTTGTTGTCCTGATGAGCACTGAGTGGGCTGGTCTGTGTGTGCTGGCGGGGTGGAGCTGCTGGGGCAGCTGTGGGGAGTGTTTCCTATCTGTTGTTGGTGTGATGTCATGGCCAGTCTCCAGTGTGGGAACATGCCATTTCCTGCCTTCCAGGGTTGTGAATGACCCGTCGGAGGATCCTGTTCAGAAGTGGGACAAGCAAGTCAATAACTAGCCAAACTTTAATACACAGATATGGCGAAATATTGGCACTGTGCCTTCTGCCAGGCCAGAAAACTCTGTTATACATCTCTAGCATAGCCTGTATGTGCCACATGGGCTCTTTCCAAGTGCTGCGGTGTAAAATGTGCTCAGCAGTGACTCAAGAGGAAGCTATCTGACAGGTCTGTTCTCCATGGTCCTTCCATCTCCAGACCCTCTGCTCGCCAGCCCTTGTGTCAGCAGGGGAGGTACTGTGCCAGCAGATCTGGGCTGTGTCTTGGGTTTGGCGGACTCTGCTTCATAAAACATCCCAATGGCTGTTGGGAGTCCTGAAGTCCCCAAATGTGCCTGATCCTGCTGGGCAGTGAGATGCCCTGTGACAGCAGTGGACTGAAACAAGGGGAGGTTGCCTGGATCACACACACATGTGCACACACATGGTTCTGTCATTCTCTTCCTTTTCTCCCTCAAATGAAGCTTTATTTCAAAGTTTGCGTCAGGCCCTAAATTTCGTGATCTAATGCCTTGAGTCTCTTTTGTCTTCACAGCTGCCACAAAAGGGCATTGATAAATTGCCCTAGCCAGTCATTAGTGTTACACATCCACATTATCCTCCTGCCAGCAGGCAGCAGGATCCCAGTGCCACATCCCTGCCTGCCCCAGGGGAGCCAGTGACATGGTGCAGTGGCAACACGTGTGCAGGGGCATGCTCTCCCTGTCTTCATGCTGGCAGGACTGGTTCTCTTACAGGACTGTGAATCTCCTCTGCTTCCTGGGACCCCAGGAGATAAGACACCTGTCTGGAACAAGAAGAGACTGTGAAAATGCTGGGTCCACTCCCTTCTTCCTCACTGGGAGAAGTGGTCCACCTAGCTCAGTGTCCAGTCTGCATGGATAGCATGGATGCAGCAGGAGGACTTGGCAAGAAGATAATGTCACTTGTGCATGGCTTTCATCTAATCCCAGCAATCTGTGTTCTCAGGGAGTGTCTGAGAATCAAAGGATCAAAGTCATCATAGCCATTAGTCCTCCGTGCATGTCTTTGCTATGAATTTCCCTCGTTGCCTTTTGAACCCATGAAACCCCCACTGCCCACAGTGTCCCATGACAAGGAGTTCCCTGCTCTGCCATTAACAGATGATCTGCGTTCCCTGTGTCATCCAAAGTGCAATAGTGCCACATCCATCCTCTGCAGAGAAGGACTTCAGCATCCAAAATGATGCTACAGAGGAGGCAGCAACCTCCCTTCCAAGGCTCTCCCTCCTTAGCTGTTGCCACATAAACCAGGTTGCTATTGTGCACCTGGAGCAGAACCTGCAGGTAGATTTTGGGCACAGAAGAACTCAGTAACACAATTAGGACTATTGTGCATAACAGTGAAATAACAGAAAGTGGGCCAGTTTGTGGGATGCATTTCTATTAAGAAGATGTGAAGGCATCTTAGGCAAGGGAGATCTGAGAGACATCAAATCATATGAGGAATGACTCGGCTCCTGCCTGGCCTGCTGAACTGATGGTCCTCTGAAAGTATCTGCAGCACCTCCTTAGGGCACCCAACAGTCAGAAGGAGCCTATCTTGTTGCTCTGCATATACGTGTGTGTATGTGCATATGTGTTTGGGATGAAGGAGGAGCAATGTTTTGGTCTGACAAGTTGCAGAGGGTATGGGAAGCCATATGCTATGCATGTGGGCTCATGGGAGGCAGTCTGTTAGTGCCAGCAGAACATCTCAGGTTTGTTGGTTGGGAGGTGAATGAGATGAGCAAAGTATTTGGTGCAATGTGTCATGAAGTCTATTTTCCAAAGAAAGGGAAATAAAAGGGAAAAAATTGAAAGAATAATGAGAACAATGGTTGCAAGAAGCTGCCCTGGGCTGATGAGTGCCCCTTTGATGCTGGCATGTCTTTTGCTGCTTCCGAACAATGCTGTAACCAGGCTGTGCATCCCAATGAAAGGAGGGATCTGCTTCCCAGAGGTGCTCACTCTGCCACTCCAGCCCTCTTTTGTTTCCCTTTGTGCTTGCTGTGAGCCCACTGCAGGTTGCTGCTTGTGCTGGGTGAGAGAGAGCACTAACAGCAGCAGCTTCTGCGGCAGTGGGACACGCAGAGTGTGGTGCTCTGGCACGGAGGGTTTTGCAAGGCAGCAGGTGACTGAGGGCATGGGACCTGCTGAGCAGAGCTACTGCATGTTGGGAGCCAGGGCCCTGTCTTACAATAAGGACGAGAGAAAACAAGCTGAGAAAAGGCATGCTACGGCCACAGGGGCTGTTTTGTGTAGGGACAGGGAGGGGGCACTTAAACACAGGAAGCTTACATCTCTTCCACCATGATAATCCTGGGCCCTTCTTCAGGTATCTGACTGTGCCACTTCATGACCTTGGCCAAGCCGCCCAAGCCCTCATGCCGCAGCCTCCTCGTCCATATCACTGTCCTGTGGCAGGCGTTGTGTGTGCAGGCATGGATTCAAGCGGCTCAGTGGCCTCCATTCATCCCTGTCTCTTGCTCTCCCGCTGCAGTGCTGACAACTGATATATTGCCAGCATTGGACTGTGGTTTCTCTTTGGCTTTGGGAGCCCACGTGCCGAATACTGCTGTTCAGCCTGCTGACCAGCTGCATCTGGTGCATCCAAAGCCAGCCAGAAGCTGTGGAGTGTGTGCTCCTCTGTGATGGCTGCCTGGTGCTGATCACAGAACATGGGTAAGGCTGGTGGTGCAGGGATCAGGCAGAGAGCAGCTCTGCCACGCACATCCCACATCCAATTCTGTGTTCAGTGAGCAAGCTGCCAGCCCCTGACACCGATGTGGGGATCAGCTCTGAAACTGAGGGGTTTATGCTGCTCTTTGTCCACCTGCAGTGCAGCAAAGACTTTCTAAAATGGGAGGGTATATCTAGACCCTCCTTAGCAGACTTCTGGTCTGTCTTGAACATGGTGTGGCCAGTTGGGGAATCGCTCTGGGAAGCATGAACTAGGTGTATCCATGTCATATTACAAATCCCAGGTCAAGCATATGCCTTCTTTGCCTTCTCTCTCTGTCTTTTGCCTCTGCGCTGATCTAAGCTCCACAGCAAGCAGCAAAAGAAATTCCTGCACCTGGCCCAGAGTCCACAGTAATGGTAATGACATTTGAACAATCATACACTGGGGCAGAGCATGCTTGGGTAAAGGAGTGGCCTCCTAACTTGTTTTCCCAGCCTGAGCTGGTGGTAATTAAGCAACAGATGATGTGATGGGGACTTTGATCACCTATTAATGCTAATCAGGTGAGTTAGCCAAAACAGAGGCTGTGATATTTTAAAGGAGGCCCTTGTAAGGCCCCTTTTAGGAAAGGGGGTCCAGAGTTGGGGTTGTATTGGGTAATTAAACATGAGGCTTGGGTATGGGTAGTGGAGGAAAAGGTTTCTAACCTGTGGAAGATTGTTGTTAGTTTCAGAAGTGTCTCAGGGTCTTGAAGGAATGGCAGCAAGTAAGTAGATGTTGGTATTTTGTTGCTGTTTACACAGATGTATTTTTGCTAGAAGTCGGAGGTGTTACTTGCATCAATTTTCTGGTGTCTCTGAGACCAGCTGTAACCCTGTGTGTGTAAGGTCTAAATTCTTGGGGGCAGCCTGTTAAAGCAGCTGTGGGGTTGGCACTTGTTGTGGCAGCTGGGCAGTCCCCTTCCTGTGAAAAGGTCTCCAGGCAGAGAGCCTGCCTCTTGTGTGTGTTTAAGAGGGTTTGAGGAAGAACACCATGCTGCAGCTTATCCTGGGAACTCAGAGGCACATGGAGATGTCTAAATGTAGCAGCAGCCCTACGAAGGCTCTGAAGCATGTAAGTTACTTCAGTAGCAGTTATGCCATCCCTGCTCATGTGCATGCTATGCCTATGTACATAGGCACTTGGCATGCATCTGAAGGATCACTTTTTTTTTAATGTATTGACTCCCTGGAGAATTGTACCTGGTGTTTAGGAGAGGAAAATTTGAGGAAATGGCAAGTTCTTCCTCATACCTCAGAGCCCTACATTTCTTAGGCTGACAACCCACATGTTCACCAGATTTAGGTACTGTGGAAGAAGGTAGAGCAGCTGTGGTGAATTAATTAGTAACTTCCAGAGCTGTTGCAGCCTGTGGAGCTGGGTTATTACCTATAAAGCCTTAGAATAGCTGCATGCTCTGTGAGTGCAAGGACATCAGTGTTACCTGTTGCAAAGAAAAAAGCTTGCACAAATGCCCAGGTTGCTGTTTCTCCTGCTCTTGGAGCTGGTAAAGAAGAGGGAGATGTCGAGGTGATAGCTTCTACTGCTGCTTCAGGGTCCTGCAGGGACTTGCAGCCTTCTGGCATGGTTGCAGTGAGATGTAGCTGCCCCCAGGTAAGCTCAACTGGAGCTACTGAAGCCTTTCATTGCTTCTGAGGGCTGCAGTTGCTTCTGTACTCTTCAAGTTATTGGTTTGGTTTTTAGCTTCTAGCACTGAAAAGAGTATTGTCAATCCAATTTGGAGGGTCACTTTCCATAGCCAACCATGACTAATGCATTTAAAGTACAGTAGGAGCACTGATTTAAAAAAAACAACCCAAGCCTAAGTCTTTTGTTCCAAATGTTCTTAGTTGTTCAACTTCTCATTGATCTCACAGAGCAGGGGTGACATCTGGAGATGATTCCATTTCCTCTTCTGTGTAACAGGAGTGTGCAAACTTCATCAAATGTAGATGTACTGGCTATTCGTGTGCCAGTAACACTGAGCAAGACTGGGAAGAAGGAGGGTAGGTGATGTACATGATAAACTTGCTTGGAAATTGTAGAGTGTTTCTTTAAATATGGCAAAGACAGGGATTTATCCTCACTGTTATCTTAAGTGTACCAAGAGAAATGTCTGACAATCTACAGGGCCCTTATCAGTCAATGATACTTGGGAGCTTAAACCCTGTTGATGGCTTCTCATATTTTGTCATACGCTGCTATGGCAAAAAAATTTTAGAGGGTTTGGAGCTCCTACATATGCTCTTTGGTTTAATTTTTTGAAGCCACAATTACTTCTCTGGCCTGCACTACTACTTAGTTTTCTGTGTGAAGTCCCAACCTAGCCCTGAAACAAGCTGGAACTCATTAAATCTGAGCAGGATGTTCGGTTCTGTACATCTCATTTGAAAGGCAGTTGATGATTCTGTTATATTATTACAAATTTACAGTTGTCCTTGGTTGATAATTATGTTCTAAGTCTGTCCTTCAAATTAATCTGAGTGCATACTTTAAACAGCTCTGCCATGGCTTTGGTTTAAGTAAATTACTTTCAGGAATGACACATTTGTTACTAATCTTCCTCCTCTTATAGCCAAATTCTGTAATTCTCTCCCAGACTGGTAATTCTTTCTTATGGAAGCAGACCTACTGACTTCACATTTATTCACCCCAGTTCAGACCACCACTTAAGCACATGTTTAATT